>VXBT01002535.1:634600-648974 GCA_013400235.1 Oriolus oriolus | reverse complement strand
ACACGGCGGGGGCGGCGCGGAGTTGCCGCCGGCCCGGCCGGGGAAAGATGCGGGCGGGGGAGGGAGGTAGCCCAGCCCGGCGGAGCGGGGCTCCCGCCGCCCACCCTCGCCGCAGAGGCCGCGCTCGCTCGGGCCCGGCCGCCCGGGCACACGTGCGGTGCCGCCTGCGGAGCGGGGGGCCCGAAAATGACGGCGGGCGCGGAGTTAACCAAGGGGCCGCACCTCTGTTGGGAAACCCGTGGATCTACGGGCTGAGCAAAGTCCAAATGAGCATTACCTTTTCTCCTATCTAGAGAATGATTGTAAGCATTTTGCTGCAGAATCCTGCTGTGATCATCCCACCGCTCCATGACTCGGGCTTAATCGATTGGGGACTTCAACCCTGCTCTCCAGCATTATCGTGAGTTTCTAAAGTTCAGTTAAAATACTGCGTGTGTCCATCCATTCCCTCCTCCATGTGTTACACTACATTAATGTATTAAAACCCAGAAAATCGTTTTCTCAAGAAAAACAGGTCCGGTATTCATAGAGATAGCACAAATAACAACTGAACAATAGTCTCAAACACTCAAATAGGCCTGCTTGGATCTCGTGAATAAAACAGTATTCCTTCAGAAAACCGTGTTCTATCCTACTCTCCTGTGCAATGTTTTTATCAGCGTACCAAGGCTCTGAGCACATTATTTCCATACCTTGGTACCCGTTTACCCATTTCTTGACCATCTCTTTTGCTAGCCATGCAACTCTCCTTCTTTGCCCCTGCATAAGAAGGACATCCTCTGATCACTTTTTCCTGTTGATCCCAACAGGTGCTGAGGTGCTGCCAGTGGAAGAGGTTACCTTGTCTACCTGGGCATCACCAGCACTCTTTGACACAACTACTTGCTTTGGGGAATTCTTTCCCTATTAAGTTCCACCAACATGAGAGATATAAAATGCTGTGAATAGTAGTTCTTTGTTACTCTAATCCATTGGAACTGACACGGGGTGGGAAGTTCTTGCATAAGCAGTTTTGAACAGAGCTGTTTGCAGCTGCTCACAATCTGAAATTGTTTACTTAAAATTTTCCAGGTCTGCAGCCTGGGGATGGAGCCAGTGTGTCAACATTTTCCTAGATGCTGCCATGCAATGTCTGGATGAAAGGTTACATCCCAAATAATTGTTTATGCATAACAAATACTGGAGAGAGATATAAGCAGTCATTTCAATCCAATCTACACAGTAGGAACAGCCCTGATTTTAAGTAGTATTTCTAACACATTTTCACAAACACATTTAATCAGCAGTATAGACAAAACACAACCTCTTAGAATGTTCTGATTATTACATTTTAGCTACAGCAACTATACTTCACTGAAGCTGTTAAAATGTTAATACTTTCCTTTAATTACAGAGCAGTTTCCATTTCTGAGCTGCTTACTCACCTCTTCCTAGCACTGTAAGCTGCTCTCCCACTAGCATACCCTCATACTGATAGGAGTGTATTCACTCATCCGCACTGCCAGAGACTTGGAGTCTGCTTTTCCACTTTAGAGGCTTCATAAGATCTCAGAAAGTCTCACTATGAGTGTGACTGCCGTGCACTTCCACTGCAGCTGATGCATGTTCCCCACCAACCTAGAATGAGATCTGAAGAAAAAAGAGGTCCCCTGCAAACATCTGGGAGACCTCTCTTCTCCTGCTGAACGCACTCTGCTGCTCCTGGAAGGAATTCTAATTGAAGCTGTAGAAGTCTGGGTTGTTGATCTAAGGCTGTCTCTCTTATACTGAACCACCATATGATGAATGTGATGCCACACAATGTATATAATGGCTGTCTGCTTTAGGGAAAAACTCACAAACCTTCAAACATTATAGTTAAAAGGAATACCTTCCTCTTCCATCAATAAGATGACAAAGTATTCTGAAGCAGAAACAGGAAATGCCTGTATATTAGCAGCTGGTTAGAGGACTGAAATCAGACTAATTCTCTTCTGAAACAAAAGGAAAGTTTAAACTTGTTCTGTTTTGGCTTCTGTGACAGACTTCTCATCTCCACACACTGCTTTTGGCCAACCATCAATCCACAAGACCTAAGAAATTTAACAACAGGCAATAGAGAAAATGCGATTGTATAGGCTGTGTGAGGGTGCTGGGGCTATTGCAGCAGGGTAAAAGTTGCAAAGACATACAGTTATTATAAGAATATGGATTGTTGTGCAGGTGGGTTTACCATAAAGAACAGGATCACTTACAGCAGGCAAAGAACCTAAAATAGGAAACAATGCCTTGTATCTTATGTTACTTGCTTTGTACTTATGTTACAACATTTAAAAACTAGAAAATCAAAAGGCTGACCACCTGGTGATGTTAAAAGTAACATGTACAGGAGAAGGTCTGCATTCAGTGGTTTTAAACTGAAATTAGACTTTTTCCATAATCAAATGTCTTCTAATGAAAAATATGACCATATTGTAAAAACAACACTGGTAGTTGAATAACTTCAATCCTTAGCAGTTTATGTATACTGGAACAGTACGGTGTTCGAAGTATGGCTTAAAGACTCCAACTTTGCAGTTTATTCTATGGGAACACAGTGAAGTATGTTCAGATGCATACAAAATTCAGAATGGAAGGTGTATGATTCATTTCACCCTTGAAAAGGGATGATGAACTATCATTAACTTTTATGATACATAAAAGGCCAGATCAAGCACTCCATAATTACTACCAATATTAACAGCAACCTAGGTCTTGTACTTCAGGCAGGAATCTCTGTGATTAATCTCACACAGGCACAACAACTGCTGCCTTCAAAATCATCAAGTACTCAGTTCCTAAATAGGTCAAGGTATTTCCAGTCCTCTAAAATTCAATTTTCCCACTGCTACAGAAAAAATAAAGCAAGCCTTCAATTTGTGTTGATTATATATAATAATTTTTTCTTCTCTGCTCCTTGAGGCTAATGGGACAGTTTGCTACATATAATAGTTGCTAGCCAAATCATAAAACTCTTAAGAAAATGGCAACAAAGGGCTTAGTTAATACTTTCACAAATCCTTTTCTTCTACAATTCAGTTGTATAGTTTTACTTTGGAGAAGGCTGGAGGCATTTTCATAACTGAGGAGAACTGAGTTGCACCATAACTGGATGAACTTGATACTGGAAATTTGCCAGTACAAAATACATAGTCATGCAGTTGGGAAATAAGAACTTTTGCTCTAAAACCGGGAGCTCCTAATTTACATGATGAGTATTAGTTGAGGAAAAGTGAAGCATTAGAAGAAGTGTCAACTGCAGAAGACACTGCAGGGAATTTACCTGGAATGCTATTCAGATTTGTGCCCAACTAATGTCAAGAAAACACTACAGTCCAGAAGAGTGAAAAAATAGCTTTCTCCAGGAATGGAGACACACCAAAAATGGTTGAAGAGGTTGTCTCAATTAGCCTAGGAGAGCAAAGCATGTCTGTAGTTTTCCATTTGTTAGCACATCGGGAAGGTGATCATATCAGAAGAGTTACGTAACTTTGCTGCCTTAAATAGTGAACTGGACTTGATGACTTGGGTCATGCCTTTCAACCTTTTGTTTATATGACTAAATCAGACATATTCATTATGAAAAATGATCAAGTATTTTATGCTATTGCATTAAAAAAAATATGACAATTTAAGATACCCGAACTATGAAAAGATTTGGGGAGCAGCATCAAAAGCAACCTTCCCTCCTCCAGACTGCTATATAATAAAAAAAAAATTACAATTGCATACAAAACCAAGTAATTTATTTAGAAAATTTGGAACTATTCACATGTATATTCGTACAACAATCACAGCCAGAAAACTAGGCAATTTTTGGTATGAATTTCTGTGTAAACATATAAAGAAAATAAATTATTTGATTACAAATAATGTACAGTTTCGTGAAATTTCCCTTGCAGAACAAATGCAGCTGATGTGTAATGTTACTATCTTGTTCTAATTTTCACTATTTCACTCCTATATAATGATTCGAAGCCAAGTGGCTGTCATGCTTTGATAAGCAACATACCAGCAGGCAGAAAGGACTGCAAGAGCCCCACTGAGAAAATCTGTCCGCTTTTCTCTGACCTAAAAAGTTCTGGTTTGGTAGATGACAGGGATTT
This sequence comes from Oriolus oriolus, assembly GCA_013400235.1. Lineage (NCBI taxonomy): Eukaryota > Metazoa > Chordata > Aves > Passeriformes > Corvidae > Oriolus > Oriolus oriolus. The sequence continues at coordinate 644,850 of VXBT01002535.1, read as the reverse complement.
AATCTTGTATACAATTATTCTCCAGTAGATAAAAAAACCTGAATTTAGTTACACTGAACTTTAAAGTCTTGCTCTTTAGATTCAGCTAAGTTTTTACTTAAAACTATCTCTTCATTTTCCTTTTTTCTTCTTTCCCTCTTAATTTTCCTTCTTCCTTCTTTCCCTAATTGTTTATCTATTCTGTGTTTCTTTTGCTATAAGAAGTGTAGAATTTTTCTAAGTTGTAAGTAAGTTTAGAAAGTTTTAGGCTGCAAAAGGAACATCAAATTTAAAAGAGGATAGTATGACGGGCTTTAAGCTTGCGTTATCTAAAGCAAAAACTTCGGTAGTTGCTCCCTTTGCATTCTTTTGGTCTGAAATTACTGGCATTATTTACAAGTTGTCCTGATCTTAGGTTTCATGTAAGAAAGGCCCTAGTTTTGCAATCATATTGCTGTAAGCAATTATCCGGTGAAAAATTAAATTACTGGGGCCTTAAAATAATTAGTCCTCTGTGTAGTAGTGCATTGTAAATAGAATTCCACATTTGTAGAATCTTGAATATTCTCTAGAGTGAAAAATGGAGACATAAATATATAAAGAATCATCCTAATGATAATGTTTGGCTGTGTTGAAAATACTTACACAATATATAAATGTGACTAAAAAGTAAGAACCCAATTAAAACTTTTGCAGTTTATCGACAATTGCAAAATACAAGTTTACATAGGACTAACATATTTTCATTTACCACACACCATAATGGTCATTCAAATAATCTAGTACTGCTGAGGTACTTGATAAAACATTAAAAACTTTTTTTTCTTGTTTTGAAGTTATCCGCTCCATCATGTACATTAAGTGGTGGTGAAAACACGTAAAAGGAGTTCCGTGCTCAAGAGCTATGTCAACCCAGTCCTGGATGCACTGAAAAGGTGTCTCTTCATATCCTGCAAACATAGCTGGATTTGCCAAGAGTCCTCTAGCCACCATTATACCTTCAAATTGGAAATTAAAGCAGTAAGTTACATTCTAGTTTAAATTTTATGCTAAATCTTCTTGTAGATTTTGTGCAGCACCCCTTAGAACAACCACCCAAAGCTTACAGACAGTAATGGGAGAACAACAGGAATGTGTATTACAGCTGTATTACAGAAATCCATAGAACAAGGCAGAGTTCAGAGTATCTACAACACCTATCAACACATTCCAGAAATTTTGAAACAAAACACAGAAGCACTTCTTCCCTTCTTTGGAAACTGCAACTAAATAGTATTTTGTTTTTATTTGTAACACACATTTACTGCCTTTATAACATAAAATTATGATGGAAAGACACAAGAGGACTAATAATTTTCTGTGCAACTCAGTCTATTCACTAACCTTCTTCCAGTAAGAGCTCAATGGCTCAATTACATAAATTTCAGGTCTCTTTATCTGCAGTAAATCTTTCTGAACTAGTGCGTACTGTATTTGCAACTCTAATCCCATACTGTGAGATAAACCTATACAAGTTCTACTGTAATTTTTCTGTGATTAAAGGATTCTGTTTTCCTGCACTATCAACATACAATCTATCATACTTAGCCTTTCCTTAAAAAACAGGATGATCAAAAATGAAAAATTTATTTTGTCATTGTCCACAACAGAAAAAACCGAATGCTTTATATTTTTACTACTGAAGAAGGTCAGATGGACTATGAGAACATTCTTTTGTATTATGCATTTCTTTCCTGCTCTGTATTTGGGGGGAAATTCATTGTAAGCAGCATGGCAGTTTGGTTGAATTTCTGTTGTTGCTATTAAACAGCAACAGTGTGAGCAGAAACCTGCCACATGTACTTGTTCTCTTTCCTGTTTTCCTCTAGCTGAAAGACAGAAAGTCTGTAGATACAGATTATCTTTTCAGAACATATACCATATTTCCATATTGTCTTGAAACCACAGACAGTTGCAGGAATCTACTGTGACAAAATAACTACAAAAAAATCCCCAAATTCTACCACTGAAATTACAGTGCAATGCCTCAAGTGTCCTTGAAGTTAACCATCTGGCTTAACAATATATCCCTCTTCCACTGTGTTCTTACTGTAAGAAATCTGTTCCCATGTGCAGGAAGTAGAGATTTCCAAGTGGAAGTTTACAGTTCTTTAAAAGATGATCAGCTCCATAAAGAGACAGAATGTCTGAAGGTCCCCCTGAACTCCACTACTGAGTGATGAGATAGCATAATTAATCACAGAGCTTTTGTAATTTGTCTCGGAAATAATTCTTTGTGGCTTTGAATAGCAGTGCTCTAGTGTTCTGATGATTACCAGTGATTCTGCTTACAAGTTTGTAAGGCATCTAAAATAGCTTCTTTCATTTGTCTCCTCAAGGGGAGAAAGCACTCAAACCATGTCCTAATTACATGCAAAATAAATACCTTGAAATCTGATAAATTTACTTAGAAAATAGAGTATGTTTAATCTTACCATCTGCTTCTGTCAAGTGATGAACATTTTCAGCATCTTTTAAAGTTTTAATGTCTCCATTAGCAACTACAGGTATAGACATGCTTTGTTTAATTATTTTAATTGCATCATAATGTACAGGTTGATGCCTTTCTTCTATACTTCTCCCATGTACTGTAATCCATGAAACTCCAGCTGCTTCAGCTTTTTGACACAGGTCAACTGTTCTTTTTAAGTCCTCATGGATCCTAGAATTCCAAGGAATGAAAGCAGTAGGTAGTAAGTTTCCTGGCCTATATAAAAAGCACTCCTCCATAAGGAGGAATTATCACAGATTTCTGTAAGTAACAGGATAAAGACAATATTATTGTTGGAAAACTGTTTGATTTTTGGGGTTTTTTAAGACACATGAGTTTAGTCTATGGAAACTGGTATTTATTTTAGCATTTCCCAATTGTATTGCATCTCTGTAATATACATGGTAAATTTTATAGAGACTGAGCAAGGGTACCTGAAAAATCTAAAATAAACACCATGATTTTGCATATTTTGTGAAAAAAAAAATCCAATTCAAAATAGTTCCCCTTTCCAGAAGGATTGGAAACTGAGTTGAAACTTAACTGACAAATATGCAAAAGCCACCTAGGATATATGGTTAAATAATGGATCAGGAATGGTCATAGAATCATAGAGTAGTTTGGGGTGGAAGCAACCTTAAAGACCATCCAGTTTCAATACCCCTGCTATGGGGAGAGAGTGGATCTTCCACTAGACCAGGTGGCTCAGAGCTCATCCAATCTGGCCTTACAAACTTCGAGGGATGGGCATCCACAGCTTCTCTAGGCAACCTGCTCTAGGGCCTCACCACCTCCACAGTAAAGAATTTCTTCCTAATATCTAATCTAAACCTGCCCTCTTTCAGTTTGAAGCCATTCCCCCTTGTCCTGTAACATTGTGCTCTTATCTTGTATAAAGTCTGTCTCCATCTTTCTTGTGGACCCCCTTTAGGTACTGGAATGCTGCTGTAAGGTCTCCCCAGAGCCTTCTCTTCTCTGGCCTGCACACAAAGCAATGCAAAACAAGTCTACAGAAGTTTAGAAGCTGATGTAGGCAAGCAGAATGTATTCCTTATAGCAGCTGTGGGACCAGTTCCCAGTTTTGTTACCCATCCCTTTATGCCCAACCGCAACTATGGCTCTGCTCTCCAATAGCTCACAAAGCAAATCCTTGTGATGATACAGACTATGCATTGCTTTTCTTCTACAGAAGCCCATATCTTTTAACTTGTACTTTCAGGTTGTTTGGATTGCAAGAGAACTTTAGCTTACAGTATGTTATCTGGGTAAGCAGTCAAAGGCTGTGCTGGTTCTAAGTTTTGTATTAATTGCCCCAGATATCTAAGTCAAAAAAATTTCAGCAGTCTTGACATGTAAGGAAATTACTACAATATGTAGTAGTACATTAACAGAATTACAAATATTATTACTATGACACTAAACTCTTTAAAAAAAAAAAAAGATTCTTCCATGTAATACAAACAGCACTTAACTTAGACCTACCTTATTTTAATAGATACTGAAAATTTAGGATTGTCGATCTGACTCCATACATGTCTCACCATATCTTTAACAAGCTCAGGTTTATTTATTAAGCAAGCACCATAACCTTCTGAAATCGCCCATCTGTAAAAGAAAAAGAACATTCATATTCTACATTTGAAGAAATGCAGATCAATATCAGTCACATACATCAGTTTCTTTCCTTATGAGCTTCAGAATGTGTGGTTAAGTAAACAGAGGTAGTACTGGCTGTAGATCAATTATTTATTTGCAGTTTGATACAGCTTTTAGATCCTGGTTCAGTCTCCATTGTGCTGCTAGAAATTTGGACAAGTTACTAATCTCTTTAAGTTCAATTTTCTGTCCACAAAATGGACTCATAAGGAAGATAAATTAAAATTTAATCTACAGTGCATGCATAAAATAAATACATTTATGTTTCCCCTTCCCCTTGGTCATGGATTTCTTTTAAACAGATGACAGCTTTGGATTGAAAAGGAGGTTTTTTTGAAGTGCAAGTGATGATATTATTTTAGTGATATTCTGGTCTCACTATTTTGACTGGCGAAAATAACCTTTGCTTCCACTTAACACCAGCAGTTTTAAAATATTTTTTTTATAAAAAACACAACATAAACTTTTGTTTTTGAAATAATATGCACAAGAAACAAAGGATTCAAATGTAAGCATGTATTTTTGGCCTAAAAGGAACAGACAGTTTGACATACTTAACTATAGTTAGCTTAAAAAACCCCTCAATATTTCCATTCAGAAGCCTCAGATCTCTCCAGAAAAGAGTTTTCTCAAATACTATCGTTTTAAGTCAAGACAACCTAATTAGAATAGAGAAATTAAGTATTTGCACCGTAATATTATCTTTTACTTTCCTACATTTTTCAGGTCTTCATTTAGAAAAAGACTGCCTGACAAACATGTAATAGATGGTTCTCAACTGAACCAGTTAGAAAGAATCTTACTACTCTGTTTCACTGTCAAGACAAAATCTTTATCAACTTTAGTGAGAAGTAGATCACTAATTCACTATACTTATAAATTTAATAAAAGATGGAAGAAATTGTTTTCAGCACTTTATCTGTATAATTTCATTTTAAAGACTATCCTTCACTTGCAGAAGTTTGAGACATCAGGGACTCGCCTCATTATTCTGGAAATTGCTACATCATTATTCAAAACACTCTGCAAATTATTTGCAACAAGCTCTTTTTGGTAGTGCACATTTAACAGTTGTTGAGAAGGGATGGGCACTTCACTTCTGACCCAACACTCAGTATCTAAGAAATAAAAAGAGGCAAGTTGGCAAATACAACTGGTTTTCCCAGTCTCACCATGCTGATAGGCATCTCAGAGCACTCACAACAGTGCCTTACCACATGGACATTTCTGACAGGTTAAAAAGCTCTTACTCTCTTGAAATCTATTTTTAGGTTAAGATAGAAATTATGATGAAAAGGAAGACCAGCATTCTTTAGTCTCTAATTATTTCATCGTATTTACCCAGCTTTTTCAAAACTTTACCTCTGAGGGCAGCCACAGTTTAGGTCTATTCCATCTGCAAAAGGACAGACGATACGGGCAGCATCACACAAAACCTGTGCTTCTTTAGCAGCGAACTGAACAATCAATGGATGATCACCTACTCCAATGAAAAGATATTTAGAGATGTAAAGATTCCCAGAAAATAAAAAGAACAAGTTCTAAATTTCGAATGCTTGTTTTGTATATTATACAGCTGTCTGATCGTGGTCCTGGCAACCAGGTATAGGTGACCGCGCATGAGCAGGGTGGCTGGATAACATGACGTACAGAGGTCCTTCCAAGCTCATCTATTTTGTAATTCTGTGAGCCCCAGATCACAGATAAACAAAGGTAGCTGGCCAGGGGTTACTAAGTGAGTATGTCTATTAACAGAGGTGGGAATTCAGACAAATATAGGTGTTCTACACAGTTGCTGGCTTAACATACACTACTTCTGACTGAAACTGGTAATCTTTCACAAAGACCATCTATGAAACTAGGCATTCTCTAATTTTCAGCAGCCTTCACGCTTCCCCTCCTAGGCTGCCCCTCCTTGTCTTCATGCTGCCCCTTTGCTGTGCTGACACGGCTGTCTGTTTTGCCAGGTGGGAAACTTGCTTACAGAACCAACCCTTCAGAAAGGAGCTAAACCACCCACAAACTTTGCCCTTCCTCATCCCAGCCCATTTTTTTCCTTTTCTGTGCCAACATGGCTGTTTTTTATCCACAATGTGACACACAGTTGGAATGAGCACACATTCGCAGAGGCAGCTCTAGCAGCTTTGTCTCAAGTGAGAAACCAAAGTGTCAGTGCTCCTCAGCCTGGGTCTGCTGAACTACTTGTGATTTACTAAGCCCCTGCAGAGAGCCAGATGGTCATTTGGAACACGCTCTCCTCTTTTACAGCTACTGCATTATATTAAAGGCATCTCAAATATCTCAAGCAGTCTTAGCACTCACTTTCCATATAAACAATTGCTGTAGTTAAGAAGAAGCAGCATGATATCTGAGCACTGATGGAAACACAGGATCCAACAAATGCACAAAACAAGTGCACTTCTGGTACTGAAGAGACCACAAGTGATTTCTGAAGATTTTTCTCTTTTAGAGGGCAATAAATAGTTATTGAAATGGTGGAGATTAAGTAAGAAAGGCCACCAGTACCTTCTCAGTCAAGCTGACACACTTCTAGAAGTTACTTAAAAATCCAGCAAGCAAAAAAAAATTTGCATGCATGTTTTCAAAAGTGTCCCTCTAATACAGTGCTCTAGATGAAGAGTTTTACATTGTTACAGCTAATATTTTAGAATAAGCCCACATGCCTAGTTTCTCTTTGATGAGCATTAAGTAATAAAAACACTGAGTCTAGCCACATAAAATTTTTTAGCAGCAGCCACAAAGAACATCTACCTCTATGTGAGGAATACACAACAAAGAAAAATTAATGCACAAGAAAACGTGAAACAGAAATTGCAAACCTACTCCACTAATTAGAAGACAAAATCCCCAAGTTAAACATGAAACCACACAAAAAGTATAAATGCTAATAATGTAAATACTATACTCTGGTCAAAGCATGAGACACAATGTTTTAGAGGCCTGTAAAATTAAGGACAGCATAAAACAAGTGAGTAGGGAAAAGATACTGTTTACAACACTAAAACATTTCATCTCCTCTTTCCCTGTCCCAGCACCCGCCACAATACACTCCATATCTGACCTGTAGAACTTCAATGCCACCAGACTTTGTGTAGATCAGAAGTGTAAGTAAATTCAAAGGGGGCAAACTAGTAACTGTGGAGCTTTGAGCCATATATACTGTCAGTTCTTACTCATTTATTTTTACATACAATGAGTTATTCAAGGTTTTTTTAAAGTTGAATTCTACTCATAAGAGAGTCTACCTGTGCTTTCCAATGCAAGTTTTCTCTGTAATTGCTCTGTTCTATTTGAATAATGCACCATTGTACACAGTCAATGCTAAAACAGTGAAATACACTTTCCCTATTACGTATACACTTAGGAAACCACAAATTCTGTGGCCTGAATAGACTAAATCATCACACTTCACATACCCTACATGCTGATCTTACTTGCACGTTAGCGGTGTTTTTCATTCCTCCAGTTGCAGCCTATGCTTGTACATTCCTTGTCACACTGTTCTGCTGCAGCCAATTCATGCCAACAGATCTGTTTCGTTCTTGTCACCTCTTCCCACGTATTTCAGATCTCTTTACAGCCATGACACTGTACAAGTCCCCATACTTCTACTTTTTATAGATGTTCTGGTTATTTTTCTGTACCATGCCTGAAGCCTTGCTTCTCCCCCTCAACCCCAGCCATGCTTTAACTTCCCAGAATCTTTTGTGCTTTCTTGCTCTCGTATCTCAACTTGTCCACCAATAGCCCCTTCCACTTTCCAGTCTGGCTAATATTAAACCCTTTTTCTTTTATCAGTCCTTGACTCCACTGTATCAATGGCTGGTCTATTACTTTTTTTCTCCTTTAGCAACACTCTTACTTTTGCCAGGGACTAGAGAACTTTTCCTGGCAATGAATTAAATGTTTGTCTCTGAAACACACATGAAACAATTACTGTACCTGTCATCCTATACCTGTACAATTGTCATCTTGTACCTAGTCTAGCTGTGATGGGAGTTACTTGTCAAATTTATTTGAAGTTCATTTATAGTACCCTGTGTGGTACTGCAGTTTGGATTTTGTGATAAAACCAGTGTTGATAATTCACAATTGTTTTGGCTGGTGTTGCAAAGTACATGCAGAGTGTCAAAATCTCCTGCTTTTTCACTTTGCTACCCCCTGCCCCCAGCAAATAGACTGGGGTGGGCAAGAAGTTTGTAGTGGACAAAGCTATGACAGCTGACCCAAATAGGAACAAGGAGTATTCCACACTGTATAACATCAAGCTCAGCAAGGAAACTGGAGTGGTAGAGAAAGAATAAAGTGAGTTGGGACATGGAATTTTTGTTCCGGAGTGGCTATTGCTTGGAGAGTGGCTGGGCACTGGTCTGCTTGTAGGACGAGATTGCCTTTGCATAACTTGTTTGTTTCTTTCCCTTTTTCTTTCTTTTACATATTAAGCTGCCTTTATCTTGACACATGATTTTTTCTTGCATTTGCTCTTCCTATTCTCCCCCTGCACTGCTGGGAGAATGGAGGAGGAACGAGTGAGCAGCTACGTGTGGCCAACCCCCACAGACGTAAATCACATTGGAGGCCTTGATTTCAGGTGGAGACAAGGTTTTCCACTATTTCATTTGACCCACTATCACTGGACTGTGCTTACTCTCACTTACAATATTCCTATGGTTTTATAATCAATCTGACAGTATACCAAAATTGTTAACAGATGTCTAGTTGTGTGACAGATTTAAATCACTTGGCCAATTTGGCTTATAACCATATAAAACATTCTGATAAGGCAATGGTTTGTTAAAAGTAGTACCTTTGTTTGTTGTGAATTCGCTGTCTCTGGCTTTTGCAGATCTCACAAAATCAGCTGCCACTATCATTGGTGTGTAACACAAATCGCAACTGTACTTCCTAACCAAGGTTCTGAAAGCCAGCCTGCAGACACATGAAAAGTAAGAGGTAAATAGTTAAGGCATTTTTCTGATTAGCTATCCTAAAATGCTGTTCTAAGATGCAGTATTGTGGGGATGTTTGAGTATTATATGTGTAGATCTGTAATGAAAGTACATAAAATAAAACATTTCCCGCAGCCACCTCTGTCTTAAATAAAAGAGAAGAAGGTAATCACCCATTTTTACAGTTAAGATAAACTTGAGAAACAAGTTTCTAAACAGAAAAAATACACTGAAAACTGCTGACATGATAGCTACTTACTTTGAATAGCGGACCATAGGGGCACATATTTTTACAACTTGCCCAGAATGAAACAAATCCATAGGATCTTTTAGTTGGCATTCTTTAGTTTCTCTGATGTCACCAATCATGTATAATTAACAGTCCTTTCAGCATCTGGAAAAACAAACACTGAAATGTTCGTCATTCAGCTGTTTCTCACAGACCGTGCTGCACAGCACCACAGTTTACGCACCACTTACGTGCTGGTGAAGCGTCCGGCCAGAAGCCGCTCCCCGGCAGGGTGCCAGGCACAGCCCTCCCGGCACGGCCCCCCGCGGCACGGCCCCCCGCGGCACGGCACCCCCCGGCACGGCACCCCCCGGCACGGCATCCCCCGGCACGGCCCGGGCCGCGCTCGCTCCGGGCACGATCCCCTCCCGGCACGGTTCCCCCCCGGCACAGCCCGGGCCGCGCTCGCTCCGGGCACGACCCTCCTCCCGGCAGGGCCCCTCCCGGCACGGTTCCCCCCCGGCACGGCCCGGGCCGCGCTCGCTCCCGGCAGCCCCGCTCACCACGTGCCGCCGCCGCCGCCCGCTCCGTCGCGCGCCTTCGCCATCATCGCCGCGCGCCGCGTCCGGGAGTGACGCGCGGGCTCCGGCACCGCCAGCATGGAGGAGGCGGGGGCCGCCCCTGCCCCGGCGCTCGCCGAGCTGCGGGCGGACGGTGAGGCGCGGCCGAGGGCTCGGGGGGGCAGCGCCGGGCACAGCCCCCGCCGGCACGACCGTGCCGGGGGCCCGTCCGCGGCGGCCCGGAGGGGTCCCCTGCGAGGGCGGCGTTGGGCCGGGCGGGCGGAGCCCGGGGAGAGGGGGGAGGGGGGGCCCCGCGCGGGGGGGGG
>VXBT01002535.1:439360-634591 GCA_013400235.1 Oriolus oriolus | reverse complement strand
CCCCGCGCTGGCGAGTCAGGGGAAGTTTGGGCGGCGGAGCGAGTGCCCCGGCGCGGGGAGGGCTCGCCGGCCGAGGGTCTGCGGCCCTGCGGGATGATGTGCCCGGGCTTGCTTGCTCCCAAAGAAAAAAAAACTGCACTGGAAAGACAGGCGAAGGTGTTCAGTTGAATTAGGAGTAGCTGTCTGGGAACTCTGATGTTACTTGATCCAGAGTCATCATTGCAGTATCATTTCTCAGTTGTTTTATAAACTTGCACTGTTGTCGAAATCCGGTATGATTTCATGAAGTTTTGTCTGACGCCACTTGTCAGTGATCTGCAGCTGACTGGTGTGTTTGGGTATGGGTACAGGCTCAACAGCTTCACCCTGGTTACACTGTAAAGTTTGAAAAAATAAGGTATACACTTTTTAGTGTATTCTGCTCAAGAGAAGGTCGTGGGAATAAAGAAACATGAGTCTTTATCATCATTTGCCAAAAAAAATCCAAAACAAACACCAACCCCAGTTACCAGTTCCAAACTTGTTTCTCATGATAGTGGTCTCTTCTAACATTTGTACTGTGTGATGCAGAGAACATTCACTGTTGAAGAAATTGAAGGTCAGAGAACTACACATTGTAGGGCTATAAATATTATTTAATTCTTACGAAGCATGAATATAAAATCTAAATCCTTTTTCAGAATGTTATGCTGACTTCTTCAGAGAAGACTTTGATGTGAAAGCTTACACTTCCCAGTCCATCCATCAGGCTGTGATAGCTGAGCAACTTGCAAAACTTGCTCAAGGTATTAGTCAGTTGGATAAAGAACTGCATTTACAAGTAAGTTGAAAGCATACCTGTTACTCTGGGATGATTGATATAAACTAGTCAAAATCTTAGTAATCTTATGAGCTTGTAACGTGTGAAATTGCCCAGTGTCCTCTGCAAGCAGTTACTAAAGGTACAACTTGCAGCTAAACTGGTAGTGAATTTGACAGCTCAGTTAAGCCCGTACTTAATACTCATACCAGGAAACCATGTACTGTTTCAGTTTCTGTAGTCTATCACTGTATGCTGTTTTAATCTTCCTTGTAAGAAGGAAGACTTTGTAATTGATTGTGTCAACCATCATAAACACCTGAGGCTGTGTTTCAGGATGGCATTGTGAGAAGATAGGGCACCCTTACATCCTGTGCTGAAGACTAGATTAAGCCCTAAGACTTAGCTTTAGGTAGGTAAATATGTTAACACACCTCTACACCTTCAGAAAGGCTTTTGAGTTTTGATAGTAGAAGGCTTTTTCTATGCAGAAACCATAAATCCACAGTAGACTTTGCAATGAGAACACTTGCTAAGTTTGTGTGTAGTTTCAAAACCTGCTTCCTCCCTCCCCCTGCCTTAGTTGGTAAGTTCTTTAGGAACTAGTTTATAAATGTCATAATAAGAAAAAAAAAGTTAATGTACATTATTATGGTGTGATTAGTAAGTTCACACTTACAATTATTATCAAATATGAAGGTGTGTTGAAATGTGATTGCTCTGCTGGCTTTAATTAAGATGTCAGCTCTGCTGCAGTTATGGACCCTCTTCTCATTCTGAGCTTGCTGCGTTTGTATTTAAAACACCTTGTGTTCTGAAAACCCTTTCTCCTGTAGATGTACCTGCTTCTTCCTGTATCTGTCTAATGTAGGGATGCTGATACTTAAACGCCTAATGTAGGAATGATGGTGATGTATTTAATACTTCTTTTAGGCTCATATCCCCATTTTTCTCTATTGATTTCTATATTGTTTTTTTAAGGTTGTTGCAAGACATGAAGATCTATTGGCCCAAGCAACTGGAATTGAATCCCTGGAAGGTAAATATTGTTATATTATGCTGGCTATTCTTACAGTGGAGGAAGAACTTTTAGAATCTGTGCAGGGAACATAATTCGCTGCCAACACTGGCCCCAAATGTTAAAGTTCCAAATCTGATTTCTGAAGAGTAACATGTGGCAGCTTTTTTTGTTTTTTCCTTACATCAGTAGATGGAGCTCCAGGGAGAAGATCTGGCGGATACTTCTCTGGAGCAGCTGCTTTGTAGGAAAATGTATTTTGATAACGTTCTGAGCAACTTTAGCAATAAAGCCTTTTTTGACCTTTTACTGTATTTTTCTAAATAAGCCTAATTTTTTTGCAACATTGGCAGATATCTGTTGCCGTAAGCACCAATTTTATGTTGCAAATGCATGTGTTGCATAGTTAGCACATCTTAACCAAAGAGGCTATAACACATAATCTAAACTGTGTTGAGATATTTTTTCCTAGTAAAGGGCTACTAAGTTAAATACATACCTTTTTTTTATTCCGCTGTTTGAGACGTGCATTTTAGCATAAACTGCTGATTTTCAAAGGCCTTACCATTGAGTCTGTATAGGAAATGGTTGCATTATATTGTTCTTGTGCCAGGAGCTCATTAAAACCTGCCATTCCATTCTTTGTCACTTTGCTGAGAATGTCATATGGTTTGGTTGGTTTTGTAGGGTGTTTTTGTTCAGACAGATACTTACCTCTGTAACATGCTAGAATGTCTATAGTATGTCCCCTTTTCCCCTTCGTAACTTGCTAAGTAATTTATCTTTGTTCCTTTTTCTGCTTTCAGGTTTTGGCATAACCAGAGTTTCTGGTTACTGATAGTTACAGTATATCCTTAGTCTTTGGAACTGCTTGGATACACTGTTTTGTGTCAGTAATTGCATATAGCTGTAAAATTAAAGAAATGGCCATTTAATCCAGCAATGGTAGCTCCTGAATACCTTTTTAAGTTGGAGAATCAAGTGTAGAAGACTGAAATATGTGTTCATTCTCCAAATAAGAAGAAGACAGAAATCTGTAGTCAGTCTTGTGACTGATAAATACCTCCCGGTACAATCGTCAGCAATTTGTGCTCAGTGGAATTCTGTTTTCTGAAATGATGGTTGTTTCTGAAGGCATTCCTTCCTAAAATTGCTCTGAGGAAAGAATGATGTACTTCAAAACAACTGCTCAGTTAGGAAACATTTCTACAAGGGAGGTGTGGTAAATAATGCATGTTTTACAACTAATAAACTGCAAAGTAAAAGTAAAATTCAATTCACCTCAAAGTTGTTGAAATTTTTCCATTTACTTAGGGTTATGCTCTTAAAGGAAACACTCAGTTAAGATTCATAAGAAAAAGAAAAGAGAATGCCAACAGATTTTTAAATTGCGAAGTTAGAAATGCATAGCTCTTGGTATATTTATCAAGAAAGTTAGCAAATGAAGATTATGAAGCTAATTCACAGCATGCATAGTCATTTGGATGTGTGAAAATGAATCTCATTAAACATTTTGAATTGGTACACCCAGGTTGTACAGTCCTTTCTTTTCTAGGCCTGTGCACTTTTTTTAATGGTACACAGCTCTGGTCTACATATTCTTTTCTGTCTATAAGTAGTTCAATAGGTATCTTGAGCTACCTGTTATTTTAAGGTAATATCATCCTATATCAATTGTATCATCCTGTATCTTCCACAGCAGGTGGAGAGGGGAGAATGCCTTTTCACCCATCCTTATTCTGTCCTCTGGGAAGAGGGCTGTTGTGTGCTTAATAGCAATATTACAGCCATAGATGCAGCAATGTTGTGCCACTGGCCCTCCCCCATTATTGCAATGTAGAGTAGACAATGCAGCCTATTTCGTCAGCTTTTCATTGTATCTCATATCTTCATCCTTATGATGTGGTGCCTGCTATACCGTGTCTAAATAACAGAGAACCCGTGAGCCTGTCACTAAGCTAAGTTAATACTCCTGAAATATGGGGAAGATAGGAATTTACATATTTATACAAAATGAGTGAGATACAGTCACAGTACAGGACAACCTGAATATAACTGTTAGCAGTAGTTTTCTTTGTCTTCAATCTTACTGTATCATGCTGCAGTTTTATCTAATTTAATGATGGCATGCTTGTAAACAGGGCTTTACAAAAATGTAGTATGTTTTAGAACGCTAACAGTAACTGGAACAAAAATAATTTCGTAGGCCTGGGTTTGTCTAACCTAATTAAATTCTCAGCAGGCTGATTCTGTATTGCAAAAATGACTCCTGTCCCCTACTACTTTGTTTGCAATTTACCAAGAAAAGAACAGGCATGCTTGTCAGCTTTCCTTGTGCCGCTTTGCCAAACTAATGTGGAACAAACATGATTAGGGTAGTTTGGTCTGTTTGTAATCTAAATTAGATGACCTTACAGTGACATTGATATCTTACTTTTTGCTAAAGATGCTTATGCCTAGGAAGAAAACCTTGAAATAGAATTGTCTTCTCAGTCCTCTTTGTCCTTTGGTTTCTCTGAACTGTCTAGTCACTGTGTTTAATAAATAGCATTAAATAGGTTATGCCATTTTTGTGTATCATGTTCAGGTGTTTGTACCAGGTTATATCATTTGAACTGCATTCCTGATCATCATTCTCTTAGAAAGTAGCATCCTCTAAATATTATTTGAAACTTCACAAATGATGGATTTTGGAGTGATGTTTCTTTTGTGGTTTATGTTCTCTACTAACATTCAGTAAGTGACCTATTACCTGCTCAGTTTATTTCCCAATATGCTTATTAATTTTGGTCTCTCTGTTGCTTTGTTATAAAGGGGGAAACTTTTTTGGTTTATGCTAAAGTAGTCTGCAGTAGTTACTATGATTTGAAGAAAAACTTTTTCTATAATTGATGAGTGTTCCATGTAAAAAATCTGCTTTATTTTGCAGGTGTCCTCCAAATGATGCAAACTAGAATTGGTGCTCTGCAAAGCACTGTTGATAGGTATGATGTTCATTATGTAATTAGAAAGTATATATTCTTATGTTCTGTAATGCTATTTATTAACACTGCTATAAATAAATTTCTCTTCTGTTTTTAGAATTAAAGTCAAAATTGTTGACCCCTACAACAAAATAGTGTCTCGCACAGCTCAGCTAGCGAAACTTCAAGTAAGTTGCATGAAAAATATATTTTAAAAAATCCTTTTTGAACATGTGTTATTCCACAATTGTCAGACATGGGTACAACTTTTCTACTCCAGTAGCCTGTAGTTCATTGTCAGTATTTTTCTGAAAATCAGTATTTGTGTCTCTTCAAGAGCTACTGAGAAGTACTTTATATTGCAAAGTAGGAAACTGACCTTTGCACTAGCTAATTGAGTTTTTCTAGAGATGGAGGGAAGCGGGAAGGGTTATCTGAGTACACATTAATTAAATTCTCATACCTGTTTGTGTTTTTTTGGTATTTAATGTTACGGTGTCCTTGTGCAGAAGACGCTTTTTGCCTCTAAGTTAATGCAGGCTTTGCTGCAGTTTAGTAAAGAGTTTGGGAATTCTTTCAAATTTCTTCAAAAGTCAAGATGCAACTTAAGGAGCCATTTGTGGTTGTGGAGTTTTGTAAGCCCAGGTGCATAGCTGTCCCTGCCTTTTAAATATAAGTGGAGTCTACAGAAGAGTGTAGATCTCTGTTAGAGGATAGCAGTGGGAGAGAGCTTATCACAATGATGGTAAGATAAGTATCAAACCCTGCCACTGATAATTTTATAGTAGTTGAAAACTATTCCATAGATCTTCAGGAGTCATGTATCTGCATTCTATTAGGTTTATGGTTTGAAATGCAACACAACTCCAACCCCACAAGTGTTTAATGAGTTATTGTTTGAACTGCTTGTCTTTGCAAGTTTACCTGAATTTTGAGCTGTGGATATACACTCAAGTAGATTGCCATCTGCAAGTGACTGCTGCTGTAGAGTAGATGAAGTTGCAGACTAATGCAGTTTCTAGTCTGGGGACTGGTGGAGCAGCTGCACTGTCTCTTGGCTGAACTTCTGTTTTCTGTGTTACTTTCAGTAGCAGTGAAGTTCAGCAAGGAACTCTTAACACTGTGCGCAGCCAGTTTGGCCAGACGCTTCTCCTGTTGTTTCCAGCTCCAGCTGTTACTCTTTTTGCCACTGGCCAAAAGTCCCATGGCTTCCTTGTGGCAGGTTAGGTGCAGATTTTTTTGATGTTCTCTGATGTGTGTTGCACAGGTAGAAAAGGTTGTGGGAATGTGGGGCTGAAGATGAAGATCATTTCTGCCCTGCCCTTATACAAGGTCACACTACAGAAGGTTGTCTGAGAAGAATGAGTCCCTGAACTTAGGAAATGTTTCTTGGGTGCTCTTTGTTTCCTCTAGGCTGTTACATGGGTTTTCCTGTGGTGTGAAAGCGGCATCCATGCAGGGTCAGAATTACTCAGGCTGTACCAGGGGATTTGTAATACCTGACTTGTCTTGCTGTAAGTCAGAAAAAAGAGGTGCAGAGTAAGTGGGAGCCTGGTACGCTGCTCTTCCTAGCATCAGTGTAGAAAGAGGAATGATGATTCCAGATTCTCTGCCAGTGAGAGTCTGTCAGATTCTCTGCCAGTGAGGGTCTATCCTCAGCACAAGAGCTGCTGTCCCTTCTTGCGTTGGCAGATAAATTGTGAGTGCTTTATGTTGCACTATACTACTGGGAAGAGTTGAGGGTCAGGACATCTAAACTGAGAAATGAAGCTGAACTTATGGAGAGCTGAGTCAAATCTCAACTCTCCAGCCTACTAAAGATGCACTGCTGGGGTGTCCTTTACGTGGGGGACTCGTTTGTTGAGGAAGGGCACAGCACACAGTTCACTTCTTGGCGATGACAGGGCTTACAACATGAAATCGCTCCCAAATGCGAGACTTGTGGCTTGGGACATTGTCAAACTTACTAATTTTATCAGCTGATCTACAATTGATAGAAAAAGATAGCTGGTAAAAGAGGTTGCCTTCTGTCAAAATCTGTAGGGGTGGCAGGGATGTTTTGCTGGAATGCATGATGTTTCAGTGCCTCTTGCACTTGTGATGGTGTTATTTTAGTACTTCTCCATTGATTGCTGTGGGACTGCTCACTAACTGAAGGAATATTTGACTTGCATAAAGCTAGATTTTGCCATCCTTAATTGTTTTTAATATAGTGTGGCTTTTTCATAAACATTCCCACTGCAGGTTTGTTGTTGAACTTCAAATCTAGTCTTGAATTCTGAATCTCTATCATGTGCTTGTACATGTTATGTCTTGCTCTGCTCTTAGAGCTTCATGGCATCCCAAGGCAGCAGCAGACTCACTTCCTGCTTTAAATCATACTCTCCTCTTCTGACTCTTTCCATAGTTGATCACAAGCTAAGTGGGAGCAGTTAACAGCTGAAATGTGTAGACAGGGAGTTTGTCCTTCCGAAGGTTCTTTTCTGTGCAGCTCTGTTTAACTAAATGTTTCAGTATCTTGGTGTACGAAAAACTTTATAATAGCCAAACATTTAAAACATTGAAATAAAAATTCTGTATTTTAAAGTTATTATTACTTTAAAATATTGACCGGTAGCAGATGTCATTGTGATGCTACTGTAAATAAATAGTAAATGTAGTTTAGGATAGTGGGCTGTCTCCTCTTTCTACAGGCTTCATAAACAACAAAATACATACATTCAATTAACTTGCATGTTTGAGCTACACGCTGGCACATTTTCAAGTGACTCTCTTTATAATTAAGTCTTCTTTCATTAATTACTTCAAATTATTTGAGATTAAAAGTAAGAGGCTTTTTGGTGGCTCAAATTGTAGTAATAATTTCTGTTATTGTTGATATGTTGTTTTAAATTTAAGGAGATAGATACCATGTAATCTCGAAAAAAATTGGAGTTTATTTTTAATTTTACTTGAAATGACCTGGACTAACTTGGGCCACTGGCCTTTTCCAAATTAATTCTTGCTTGAACAGTAGAATCTGTTCCTTCTTGGATGAAAGCATCTCCTGTAGAAAAGCATACTTGTCCAACTCTGGGAGGAAAGGTTCCCTGAATTAATTCAGACTTCTGTTACGTGGGTAGTCAGGTTAGAGGATCTCTGAACAACTCCACCATTAGATACAGTTCTTTGTTTCTGTTACATGTGCTTATATATAGCATTCTTTTACAGTGACTGGGAGTTTTATTAAGTTGAACAGCTTACATAAATGAAAATACTTGAGTGAAACAGAATCTTTGTCAAGGGTACAATGCAGTAGAAGTCACTACGAAATTTAGAGTGCATCTTCAGTGTCTTTGGATTTTTTTCCTCCTACTAATTCCCAGGGCCAGATATTAAAACCTTTTTTTTGCTGTTGTGTCTAAATGTAACTTTTCCCATCTTTTAGTCTCTTTTAAAAGATTTTTTCTCTGGACAGTAAATAATAAGCAACAATTCAACGAAAAAGAAATACTCTTCTGGCATGTAGAGTAAAACATGGTTTGAAAATAACAGAAGTTGATTTCCTGGTGAAAAAACATAAGACAGAGGTACGCAATTGGATTAGAGAGTAATTAATTTTGAAAGCAAAGTAATAATACTATGCCCTCTTATTTGGTGAAGCATAGTGCACTATATAAAAGGCCACTTTTGATTAATCTTGCAAAATTTAGTTCACAGATATAAAAGTGATATGTGGATCAAGAGTTTTCTAATTAAAGAAATGAATTAATAAAAATTAATACATTAATCTCTCAAAGCAAGATAAGCCCCACTTAGTTCTCAGTAAGGGTAATAGAAATCATGTGGTTAAGTTGTCCCAGATTGCTTAGAAAACTTGCACTTCAGACTGTGATAGAGAGCCCAAAGCAGCAAGAGTAATTGGGCTTTCCCTGATTTGCCTCAGTGGGGTTTTTTCTAATTTTTCCTTTTTCTTCTGTCTAAATGTTTAATAAAATTAAACTATAAATATTTGTGGATTTGTTGGTTTTTGCTGGCATAGGGAAGAGACTGCCAGGTTGTACAGTCTGCTGCGGATATTGGTTAAAATGATTCACTTGTGTATGTTTTCATATGTGCACTTTAACATTAGTTTTCAATATATGAACTTGAGTCTGAAAAAGAGCTTCTAAGTCTTTTGGATACTAAATGCTGCAGTGCTCTATAAAAGGCTAGCTCAGCTGGACTGAACATCGAGCAAATTTGCCTCGCGGCTGCGGAGGAGGACGGAGGCTGATTGTTGGCGGGAGGATGGGCGAGGTCTCTAGAGGGGCTCGCCTTGACCACCGATGGAAAGGGCACAGAGGAGAAAGGAAGGAGGCGAGGGACTTTTCTTGGGAGGACAGGAACGAGGTTTATTAACAGTGGGCAGGGAGACCAAGAAAAAGCCCTACAGCTCGCTGTGCAGGAAGTTTTATACTCCGGTGGCAGGGGCGGAGCAGACCCGAAACAACCAATAACGGTACCGTTAAGGGGAGGTACAGAGGCGGGGAACATTACACAGCCACAAATAGGAGAAGGGGTAGGTGGAGAGGGCGAACGTGGGCCGGTAGTAAGGCACAGCATGACGGGGAGGTGGGGAGGGCGGCGGCCATTGCGTACGCGCAGGGTGTCACGTCTTTCCCGCCGCAGCGAACGGTTTTTCCCGCCCAGCTGCCTCAGGGCAGCCATGTTTGGGTGGGCAGCTTGAGACCCAGAAGGGCCAAACCAGAGGGCCCCCTGACCAGCTGTGTCCAGGACTCCGTGGCAGGAACTGGGGCACACTGCAACAACTAAATATTTTTTTGAAGTAATTTTAAATTAATTTTGATATCCATAAGGTTAATATTTCAGGAGACTTTGCCTTCAGTACCAGGGAAAATAACTCCAAACAACTGTGTCATACTCATTCTGAATTTCTCACTTGCCACTCTTGTAATCTGATTGCAGATGTTGGACTGTACCTATGACTGTACTGAAATCTGAGTTGCATTTCTGAATTCTACTTTAGTTGTTACCCGCTCCAAAATGTTGCTGTTCCCATAGCATGTATTTCAAGATAGTAATTGACTGAAAAATTATGAAGCTATTATGTTTGATTCAGATGTCAGCAATGCCTGTTACTCTAATTTGGGGCTAACAAAAACATACATGAATATGTTTCCTAAAAATTTTTATGTACGTCCATATTCTTTATTTTTAACCAAGAATGCTGTGTATTTTAATAAGCGTATGAAAGAATGTGAGCTAACAGTTGGCTGAATGAAGGTAACTGGCCTTCTGAAAGTTTTGCTGAGAATTAGTTTTTACATCTATGCCTACCATAGGTGTCAATAACTGTAATAACAATTTAGTCTTCAAGTTTTATTGTCTTCTGAAGTAAGTGCCGCCATTTTGTTTATTTTGGATGAGTGTTTGATTGGCAAAGCCAACTTCTTAACTTTGCTAAAACTTAAAGGGGGAGGAGTATTGAGGAGAGATGCACAAGGTAAAATAAAGCTCACTTCTAATTAGAAATAGAACATGCCTCTGCCATGAGGTTCTGAGTTTCCTTTGGTTTTGCATGAGTAATGACAGAATAACCTCAGTAGCCCCATGAATGTAATTACCAGCTTTTGAAAGTTTTGGTTTATGTAACATAGAATCATATTTTAAAAAATTTTAAAAAGGTATTTTAATGTTCCTTGTTTTTATTCACATTCACATTTCCTTTTTTGGTTAAGATGTTTCCACATTTGAGTACTGGTATTATGTGATTGTAATGTACTGATAATATTCCCTAATGCCACAATTTCCCTGCAGGCTGCCTGTGACTTGCTGCGGAGGATAATACGCATCTTGTATCTCAGTAAGAGACTTCAAGGACAACTGCAAGGAGGAAGCAGGGAGATAACAAAAGCTGCCCAGAGTCTCAATGAACTTGGTGAGTCCTTAAGTCTTAATTACTTGTAGATACATTTTTAGCTTGCACTCACATGGCTCACACTAGTGTTTGACTTAAAAACAAAGAAACACCCAAAACTTTTTACTGTGGTTCTTGCTTTCTGCTTCCTGATTTAAGTTGAGAAATGGCATGGACAGAACTTATTAGTCTTTTACCTTTTTTCATATGACTTCTCTAGATACAGGTAGTTAATAATGTGAAAATTCTATGATAACTTGTGTTCTTTTGGGCAACATTTTTTTTGTGAAGCAATTTCTTACTGGTTTATGTTTCTATAAAACACCCTCGTAGGGCGCAGATATATATTTAGCTTTTGGGAGACATTGCACTATGATAAGGCATAGTTTAAATTACAGTTTATGTCCTAAAAGAAAGATACTGTCTCTGTGACTTTTATGAAAGCCATAGGTGATATGATATACAGATATCTAACCTAATTCAGATACTGGAAGTGTTCTGTTGCAGTAGTGACTAACTTACCCTTTATTTTATTGGCTTCTAGGAAGAATAATGAGGTAGTTCTCTTGAAGGCTCATGTTACATTTCTAGAATGTTTTCTGTTCTTGAGCTGGCTTGGGAGGTTCCACACTGTGCTGCAGGATGCAGTGAGGAGCATCCCATTAGTCTTGGAGATCAGTTGGTAGTGTTGGATATGGTATCTTGCCAGCTGTTTCTCCTCTGATTTAATGGTATAAAATTCCAACTTCCAAAAAATAGGTTGTGGGAGGGCTGAACTATCAAACATTCAGAATGATCCTGAAGTTTATTTTGCATATTTGTCACTACTGCTCTTTTTATACTCTGTGATCAAAAAATTATTAGACAATGACTTAGTCTTATAACTGGCAGATGATGTGTTGCAAACAGTTTATATATTTACTTAGTATATCAGTCCGATTGAAGCGCTTAAGCACCAATTTTATCATTCTAAGGTATAATATTTTTTCTGATTCTTTTTACTTTTCTTTCCATTTTGCTCTCCCATCACATCTTCAGAATATATAAAGTAACACTGTCTGTTAACTACCTGGATTGCAAGTGTTGTGGGATTAATTTGAGTACTAGATCTTATTGAACAAATTAGTATAATTTAGTGCTAAAATCTGAGATGTTTAGTGTAGATTTTAGGATTTCTTTCTTTGAAAGAAAATGCCTTTTATTACTGTCCTTCCTGTCTTTTTCTTTCACTGTTTAACAAAAGAAAGTGAAAGCTCTTTTTATTAAAGTGCCACAGTCTTTGGAGTTTCTTGTTTTCAAATACTTGGTCTTTTTCTAAAGCTCAGCAAAGTCTGAGTAATTATTGTTAAAGATGAAGGGAATTGTGTCCACTTAGGCCTGTTGAGTTTGATCCTACAGTCCATGGCAGTAGCCAAGGCTTGGGGTCCTTAATTTAATCCTTAATTCTGGATGGTTTATGGCCAGGTAAAATACCTGTCTACTGTCATTTCTCTCTCCATCTTATTTCCTGGTATCTCTTCCTTTCTTCTCTCATACCACTCCATCTGCATCCCTCCTTCATTTTTGGCTATCTGTCCTTTGTTACCCTCTACTGCCCACCTTGGCTGGTTTGAATTCTTCCTACTTCCCAGCTGGCCATGCCCCCCAGCACCTGGGTGGATGGGAACACCCCTCAGAGGAGATGCTGGTGCAGGGAATTGGAGGTCCCTGTCCCTTGTGGAGAGGCAGTGATTGCTGGCTGTGGGGTGGCTTTGTTCCGAGGAGGGGGAAGCGCAGGGGGCTGGAGTCAGCATGGGTCAGGGTACTGCTATGGGAGTCAGCGGGAAGGGGGGGTGCTGCAGGGAGCCTGGGATATGGGATATGGCTGGGGAAGCACTGTGCTGTGCTTCTGGACTTGGAAAGCATTGGGATGGGTGGAAATCTCTAGCAGAGAGGTGGTGGTGGTGTGTGGCAGGGATGGGGTGGCTTGGGGTGAGGTTGTGGAAGTGCTGTGCTTCAGAAAGATGGGAAATGTGATGTGGTGCTCTGTGGTGTCAGGAAGGTGAGAAGCATGGGGAACTGGCACTGGGTGCTCGCAATTTGGTGGTGAGATATGAAAGCTTTGGGAGGCCTGGGGAAATACTAGAACATCTGATGGTAGTAAATAGGTGGTAGATGTGAGTGGTGTGAAAGCTTGGTATTGGATTGGGACCTCTGTGTCACGACGGCTTGCTTTTGAGTTGGGGTTCATGTCCAAGATGAATACTGATCTGTGGTTTTAGCCAGATATTTTCGAATATGCCTTTCATCTCTCATTCAATGAAAAAATCATTCCATTGTTTATTACCTTTCTGTTGTACATGTGGTGCAGAATAATTTCTGCTTTGTCAAAATCAGCACTGTGATACTACTGTGAAAGCTTTTCACTTGCTGTGGTAAAAGATACCTTCTGTTGCTTTTAAGGTATTCTGGGTAGGATGTTGAGATAACTGTCAAGTTTTTTTTATGTACTGCTACACTGTTTATGTTTGGGGGACACAAATGTGCACATTTAGGTATGTATTTAACGTACATTCCTGCAGCTTATCTATATTAGTTCACTTGCAGCTTTTACTTAGTTGTGTCTTGAAGTTTATTTTGCAGTGATGGGAAAGGCTATGGTAAATATATAAAATATTTGAATTAGGTAGAAATACAGGTCAATTAGAGGAATGACAAGAAACAGTAGCTTTTACTGAGAGGCAGTTTTTTCTGAATGCCTAAAGTTGCTAGTAGTCTACAGATCTCCAGCTTCAGTGTATGATGTTAGGAAGATGCTTTCTCTGAAAGCATTTGGTAATATTTTGACCAAGATCTCTACTTAGAGCTGAAGTAGATCTGAAATTCCTCTGTGTTGGAGGAATTCTTTGAAGTTAACTTCACACTTCGGCAAAGTAAAAAGAAAAACTTAATTTCCTGTGTAATTTTAGAGATTAAAAGTGATTTATGAGTGTGTATGCATATATATATATATTTATATAAAATTAAACCCCAGACTTCTGCAACTCTTCTACCTTCCAACATACTTTGAGTTCTCTAGGAAAGTAGAATAAGCTATTAGTTGCTCTCTAATACTATTTCTTTGTATCATACAATCCAATTCAGGGTTTGCATAGGTAAAACAAGCACCAGTATTCAGATGTCACACAGTGCCTAATGCAGTGAATTATATTCTCTGACTATGCTTCTTGGTGGTATTTAAATACAAATATTTTATAAAGTGAAAAAGAAACATTCCTAAGCAACATTAAACAATAGAATGTGACAAGAAAATGGTACACTATATACAATTCCATCTGTCAGTTACAGAGCTACCTCTGGACAACAAAGGATTTCTCTCTTTTCCTGGTTAAATACTTACAAATGATGTCATCATTATTCATATAAATGCCTAGACTTCTTTTAATGACAATAAATTCCTAATCTCTATATATGGTTGTATTATAATTTATGTCTCAGCAAGTTAATCTGTTTGCTTAAATGATCTTGTGAATATGTAATATTTCAAGGCAGACTCTTGCACGAGCCATAATTTTGCTCTTTCATAAACTCAGACTTACTGTGTGACTAAGCTGTGCAGTCATAAAATGAAGGAGAAGGAGTCAATTAAAATACAGTTTCAGGTATCTTCAATATATAGAAGTTGTTCCAGGAAAACATTGCTTTTCATGTAACTTAAGAGAGGATGGGCAAAGATAGAACTAGGACCTTACTTTAAAGCTAAATACTTCTAAAGAAATAACAAAATATTGTCAGTTATTGAGGTCTAGCTAAAACGGAGAAAACCCTACGTGTGTATTGTGCTCCTGTTGTGGTTTAACCCCAGCCAGCAGCCAAGCCCATGCAGCCTCTTGCTTGCTCATCCTTGAGCGGAGGTGGGGTGGGGGAGAGAATTGGAAGGGTAAAGTGAGAAAACCCATGGGTTGATATAAAAGCAGGTTAATGGGTAAAGCAAAAGCCAGGCATGCAAGAAGAGCAAAACAAGGAATTCACCGCTTCTCATGGGCAGGCAGGTGTTCAGCTATACCCAGGAAAGCAGGGCTCTGTCACACGGGGACACAGGCACCATCACTGCGAACGTCCCCCTCTTCCTCCCTCTTCCCCCAGCCTTATATGCTGAGCATGGCACTGTATGGGATGGAATATCCCTTGGATCAGTTGGGCTCAGCTGACCTGGCTGTGTCCCCTCCCAACTCCTTGTGCACTCCCAGCCTCCTCACTGGTGGAGTTGGGTGACAGGCAGGAAAGGACTTGACTCTCTCTAAGTCATGCTCAGCAATAACAAAACATTTCTGTGCTATCAACACTATTTCCAGCACAAACCCAAAACACAGCCCATGTCAGCTACTATGAAGAAAATTAACTCTATCCTTGCTAAAACCAGCAAAATCCCTTATAAAGAGGGAGTAAAGCTTGCCTGGGCCAGTTTTTTAGGCTTAACATCACAACACAAGATTTAAGGGAAATTCAAAGAAAATGGCTTGTAAAGAAGTGTTGCTGGGCTGGAGAAAACTTAAGTTAGTTAGGGAATGCATGATACTAGGTGAAATACAAATTGAAAAAAGTTATTTGGCTATGCCTGGAAGGCCTCTTTGTAGCTGGTGTGATGTAGGGGGTGGTAGTCTGGTCTTCTGAAGTGTACCCCAGAACTAGTGACATATGCATAATGGTGACAGTAATCTTAGACATGAAAAATTCTTCTGGAGACTAGAAATAAATTTTACTTAGCACTTTTCTAGGGTAAACAATGCAAGTACAATACAATCCTACATGATTTCAAAAAGAAAAAAGCCTGGATAAAGCTGATACATCTGTTAGAGTAGAAATTAGAGGCAATGGAAGGAGGAAAATGACTTCTTATCTGTCTGTCTTAATGTGGTTTGCGTTGTGGGACCTTGTCTTTTCCACCATTCAGGTTTCTCTGTTTCAATGCACCTTTCTAGTATTGCTGCT
Organism: Oriolus oriolus; assembly: GCA_013400235.1. NCBI lineage: Eukaryota > Metazoa > Chordata > Aves > Passeriformes > Corvidae > Oriolus > Oriolus oriolus. The sequence goes on along the minus strand of VXBT01002535.1, from coordinate 618,941 downwards.
ACATGCAGTACCCTGAAGTTTCCACTGAAAGGGAGCACTGTTGTAAAGACTGTGAAGTTATCTGTGGTACTGCAGCTCATCACCCACTTTATGTCATACACTAATACAAAATAGTGCTTGATAGAGGAAGACAACATTGTCCGTGTCTCCCCCACCTTTGAAAATATCATTAATTAGAGCAATATCTTCCCAAATATTGTAAGCCTAGAAAGTATTTTTTCCTTCTCGTTCTCTGTTGCTAATGGGCCTCTTTCGTAGAAAAGAGAGCATGTTCCTTTGTGTACATATATCTAGCATGTATATGTATATACACATGTATATAATAGCATGTATATGTATATAAAAATTTATAATATTCATAAATGCAAATATGAACAATATGTATATTCATCCTAATGTATCTCAGATGCTTTTCAGAGTAATCTCATTGTTCTTGTGGTTATCTTCATGAATTCTGGGGGGAGAGATTAGATTCCTGAATCTAATGGAGAGCTTGTTTTATTGAAAATAGAACTTACTGCCATCTATTTTAGACAATTCAAACTAACTTGACTTCCTTAAGCAAAGGAAGTCTAGAACAAATAAACCATTTGTTGGCGTCTATATAAAAGTGCTGTTAAATACTGGGATACACAGATTTATCAAGAATGAATCCTGTTTAACCAACCATATTTTCTTTGTTGGCAGCATAACAGACCTTGGGACTAGAGAGATCAATGACTGTCTTGTAGTTTGATTTAAATAGGGCTCTTGACGCCATTGATTTAAATAGGGCTCTTGACACCATGTCACACTAGCAGGATCAGCAATAGAATCCAGATGAAAATGTTGTGCAGTGAATGCGAAAATTTAGAGTAAGCTGTACCCCAAAAGCCTTCGTCTGTTGTTCACTTACCCAGCGATGTATCAAGCGGGGTGTTGTTAAAACGTGTTCTGTAGCTGGCTTGTGTTTTCATTAATTATTTGAGTGATGTAATGTGGCATATATCCTTATTAAATTTACAACCAATAATCAAGCAGAGAAGAATGGAAAGTATGTAGGGAAACAGGATTAGAATGAAGGATTTTCTTAGCGAATTGGAGATACGTCTTAGCTGAACTGATTTTATTTCTCTTTCAGACAAGTGCTAAGTCCTCACAATAAATAGTTGTAGTTAAGAGGGGGAACAGGAGGAATGACTGCATGGATTACAGTTCTGCAGAGAGGGTTGATAGTTCCTTACAAATTGAGTGCAAGCCACTTGTTCATTTATTTTGAAGCACTGTGACGGGGTTGGCAATGAAGTTTGTACTGATCTTTATAAGGAAGGGTGTTGTGTACAAGGCACTTGGAACAAATCTTTTGTTCATGCTTCAAACAGTATCGAGTCCCTTTTGAGGCACCTCATTGAAGGAAGACTTTGGTTAATTGGAGAAAGTCCTAAGTACATCAGCAATCATGGCTGAAGGTTTTGAGGATGGTCCATGCATGGAGGAATTGGAAGTGTGTGGCTGTGGTTTGGAGAAGAGGGGTCTGAGAGGGAGAGTAATGTTCTTCAGATAAACAAAGGTTTTTCAGATGGGAAGGGAGTAAATGGCTCTTCATATGCCCTGTGATCGAAACAGTAAGTAATAGGCCTGAAATGAGGGAAAGGAATTTTTTTTCTGAAATGTTAGGAAAGAGTTCTGCCAGCAATGATAATTTCAGGGGAGCTGTGAAGTCAGTATTTGAAGCCTTTTTAAAAATGTTTTAGACAGAGCATGTAACAGGAATAAAATCGTATAGCCATGGAAGAGCTTGGGTTGGAAGGAACTTTTAAAGCTGATCTAGTTCAACTTCTCTGCAATGAGCAGGGACAGTTAGAAAGAGATGGTTTTGCCTTGAATTAGGAGGACTCAGTAAGGTGATCTGCTACCAATCCTTTGTTTCTCTTGGAGATGTTCCCCTCCTCCCCCAGTTTTTGGTTGGTTTTTTTTTTTTGGTTTTGAGTTTGTTTGTTTGTGTGTTTGGTTTTGATTTTTGGTTGTGTTTGTTTGCTTGTTTTGTTTGTTTGTTTTTTTAATTGGAATGCTTGATGTAAAATATTCTTCACAAGTTGGTTTGTTGGGCATTGTTCCCAGATACCACCTGGAGTATTATTAGGACAGTGTGACTTGAAATTTCATGCCGTCACTTCAATTCGGCCTCTTCTTATCATTCCTTCAGATGAAATAGATAAATCTCCTCAAAGACCTTCAGCTCAACCCTCTGACACAATTACTTCTCTTCTGGTTGTGACTGACATTCACGAAATTTCACATAGTTCATTCTGTTACTTGAGTGCTGCAAAAAGTAACCCTCAAAAGCTATTATGTCAGTCTGGTCTAGGAGAATGCAGTGAGCAGGAAAAAGGATGTAATACTGACTGTATGAATGGAAGTGTCTTGTATCTAATTTTTTTCCCTTTTCTGGGAAAGAAGGCAAGCTGTCCAGCTGTTTTTAAGAAAGATGTTACTTTATTTGTCTAAGTTTTTTAGTATTTGGGATCAGTGATGAATATTGTTTTGTGTTCATCAAAATACTAAGCACTACTAGTTAGTATTCAGGAAACAACAGTTCTAATTTGTTATTTTAGTAGTAAGTATTCACACTAGTTTATTTAACACTAGTTAGCCATATCTGTTGCAAGGTGGAATTACCTTTACCTATGATTTCCACGGTGTACTTTATTAATTGAGTATTAAAATAACATAAATAATCTAAGTAATACACAGTGACTTATTCTGAAGTGATTGCAGATTGGCTGACTGCAATATTTGTTCCTCAGGTTAAATATTGTTGTCTAAAAGCTGTTTCATTTTAGCTGCTACAGTTTTTGTGGTAACATTCATTATGTGTTATGTATCTGCACACAAGTATTACTAAACTTGCAATGGTAAACTGTCTGAACATCTGCCATGGATGCTGTGGCAGCCCTCTTCCACTGCCATCTTCTTCCCATATCCTGTTCAGTGATGAACTTAATTTTTTTTTCCTATTCCAGGCAATAATTTACAGAGTATGATTGCCAAGCCAGATCTTGTGTTGACTGCTGTTAAAGTGAGGATAGACTTGGTTACTGTCATGTCAGCAAAGTCTTTTCACTGCTAGTGCACAGAGCAGACAGATTTGGTGATACTAATACTGCCATGCACAGTTTCTCGTAAGAATCAACACACATCAAACTGGAGGGAAAAGTTGCTGTCATGGTGCTTTTGCTTAGGGACTTAGCTGCCTTACAATTTGTTGCCTTGTGCAGTACCTAGTGTCCTCCAAAATAATATAGCATATATCTGTGTAGCGCAGTGTATTGTTCTGTAGGGGTAAGTGAACTGATTTGATTAATAGAAATTACATGGCTTTGATTGCATGACTCTTTGCCTGGGGTAATTAGTCCTGCTGAGAATGACTGAATTACATTACTGGCTCAGAGCCATCTGCATTAGTGTTGCTGCTTCAGGTGGTGCATCTGCATCCATAGGAAGTGCAAATATTCTGCTAAAACATTTTTCTTCTGTCCCCGGTGGTGTTAGCAGTAACACTGCCAGACCTTCGCTGAAATTGTCTGGACTAAAAAATACTGTGCCTTTCTGTAGCTGAATGTAATCTCCATGTTCTTCAACTTCATGTTGTTCCTTTCAGTTGGGCAGTTTATTATTTTGCTTTGTTACGTTTTTCCTGAGGTTGTGTTACCATAAGATGGAAGATTTTCAAGAAGTTGATGTGCAAATTTTTATTTTGGTATTCCATGCCAAAAAAACCCCTTTCTGTTGGGAAGGTCAATTTTTTTCTTGTTGGCTTTTGAAATCAAGAAAAAATCTTGATAGTATGTAACAAGTTCATTAATTTGAACTGTTGACCGTAAGATACCAAATTAATGTGCATGTAATAAAATGACTTTCAAAACTTAATACATGTTTTCATTAGGAAGAGGCCAGTAGTGTAAGACCTCTTTATTCTCTTTGAGCAAGGCAGATGGAACATACAGATTTTACCATCAAATTGTATTTTGCTGTGACTAGGATTCCTAGCTTGGATATCTGATGTTAGAGAAAGTATTTTATGTAAATATTTCGTATGTTTTACCTAATCTCTGGCATGCATTCTTTTTCTAGCCATTTCAGTAGAAGACACTAAATAATTACAGGCACATGAGAAAAAAGACTTCAGTTTGAATTGATGCAAGAAAAAAAATCCTGTTACGATTTTGGTTTTCAACATATCCTTTTAAATTACCAGGGTTTGGAATTTAATTTTCTTTATTCATACAGTTCGAGAAAAATAATCCAAATATAATTGTAATTCTGGGATTTCATGATGCCTAGTTTCCTTTAAACAACCATAAACAAGTTTCAAGTTTGCCATATGGAGTGAATTGTGAAACTGCTCTTTTGTGTAAGCATTAAGTTGATTTCTGGTATTGGTGAGATAAATTTTTTAGCTGTAACTACTCAAAAAATTTGGTTTTGCTGTATTGTTAAGTATTTGGTAATTTTAGTCTCAAGTACACAGACGTTTTTGGAGTGCTGTATGTCAGATGTTTCAAAATGGATTTCATATTCTGCTTTCTATCATGATGTTGACCTATTCCTAAGAGATATGTTGTTGACTGCCCGCTAGCAAGGTTGTGTCAGAAGTTAATTATGGTGTGTTCAAGTTGCTTTTGCTGTAGCATGTGGAGTATTTATAAAAGTTTTTATCCGTATTCCAGGGCTATCAAAGACTATTTTCTGTCTTTTGTTTTTTTCTTTCTCAGTTACAGATGTCCACACCTGTTGTTCCTTGTATTTCTGGAAGGCTTTACTCTTTCAAACTCCTTGTCATCTGTTCCCTAAATCTGATTGCTGCTATTTCATTATCAGTAACAGTTATGACTATTATTGTATGATCTAATGTATAGAAGTTTTGGTTGTAGGCCAGTATTACATTAAGCTAGGCTTCAGCAGGTACAGAGTAAAATCTAGGGCCTGACAGCTCTTGATTTATTTGCTTCGAACAGTTCAGAGGACTCCAGTGGGAAAGAAATGATAGTGAACAATAACTAAGGAAGGGGAGGGGGGGTGTGATGTCCTGCCACAAAGTGTTTTCTGCTTGGAGAGGAATTATTGTCAGGACAGCAGAATAACTGCACCCATAATGCAGTTGATAAGTTATTATGCATTTAAACTTTCATGTATGGACAGGCACATGAGCACAAATATTGTTTGCCTTGGTAGCACATTCAATTCAGTGTTTGAGATTAAGCCAGTACTTCTTACTTCTTAAAATTACTGTAACTACAGTGTTTTCCATATGCTTTGGTAATACATCAGATAGTCTGGGCTTTTGAGAGCTAGAGGATATGTCTGGGGTTTGTAGTGGCACCTAATGCTGAAACAGAGCAACTTGGGCATTTTGAAAGAAGAACTGGTTGGAAATGAAGAATAGAAGGAGTGATGAAAAGGGAAGTTGTGGAAGAAGCTCTTGGCAGTTACACCATCCTATCTTTTCTCATTAATAGGTTTAAGGCAAAAGGCCAGGTCTCACAGTTCTTTTTTCCCAGTTTTTGTTTGTTTATTTTGCAGTTAGTGAATTTAACTGTGTAATTCTAAAATCTGAAAAATGTACTTATATTCTGTTTCTCTAATTGCAAAATTCTCCTTCTACTCTCTTCTCAAAGTATCCCTTTAGAGCAGAAAGGAATTATACCAAGCCTGTTTCTGTTTTGTTGTTAAGGAATATTTGTTCCCCACAGAACCTGCCAGAAGGATGGCATTCCAACAAGGTTTGGACCTTCTTTTTGCTTTACCCTTTGATCTTTTCAGGTGTTTGAACAGTAAGTATTTTTGTATTTGTTAGCTAAGGTGTGTCATAAGAGTGGAGATATGAAAGGATATGAGAGAACCAGCAACACAGATAAGCTTGTAGTTATGAATGCTTGTGTTCAGCCAAATACAGGGTAAATACAAATTCAGAGGAATTTTTTTATTTTTAATTGGTTTGAGGCGGTTATGATAATGTAACTAGTACAGATCCTAGGGCATCTTTGAGTTTTGAGACAAAGTGTTGTTATTGGATAGCCATACTTTTTCAATAGAACTACATAATTAAAAGTAGAAAGAAAAGCTCTGGGTTTCTGTTTCCAGGTGGCATATGAAACTTATTAGGACCAAAAGATATCTGCAAGCTCTGTCTGCCTTTGAATCTAGTAGTTTTTGTGCACTGACTTTAAAAACTCTGTATTAGTTAAAAAAAAAAATTCGACCAGACCAAAGATGGAAAAAAAGTTTAAAAGAAGTACTTTTGGCTGAGAGAATCAAAGGGACACAGAGGTTAGTGGTGAGTCTTTGAGAGATTATCTTTTTGCAACTTGTAAATTATCAATACATTGTAGAGAGCAGGAGTAGATGGCAAGACTTTGAAAATAATTTATAGTATCTCTTACATATTACATAAACAAAGCAAAAGTTGTATGTATATGTTCATGAAGAGAAAGACAAGTTGAATTACATAATTTCAAACAATAAATGAATGCAGGGATATCAACAAAACAGATGTCATCTCTAAATTTGTGGTATATTCTTACTGTATTTCAACAGACATCAAAGTTTAAATAAACAATGAAGAACAAGGGTTCTTAAGTTGGTGACACAAACGACTAGCATGGAAAAATTTAATAGTGGTTCTATTTACAGCTGAAATGATACATCTCAAACAGTATGGATCCAGTTGTCTGTTCTACTCTAGGTGGAAGATCTGCAAGGAAATGGCAGTTTTATGTTTCTGGCTAAGTATGCATAGGCACTGTCTGAAGCTCTGGTAGGAACTGGCATTTATAACTTTCTCTCTTCCCATCTTCCTGAGCATTTATATATTTGGAAATTCAATAGTGAACTGCAGGTTAGTCCTCCCAGAACTAGAATAATGATCTCTAAGGTGATCACACTTGGTGGTTTGAGTTCTAAGTAGATGATAACTTGTCTATGGGAATGTGTGGAGAAACATCATTTCTAGGGATGTTGGCTGAGGGTAGCTGGGTTTTGTTGATCTATGACCGGTGGTGAAATCAGTTGTTTAGTGGTCAAAGAAATAACACTGAGAAGCAGTTCGCAATATTGATCTTTGTCTTTCTGCTGGGACTGAAGCATTTATTAGTGTGTAACCCAGTGGTTGAACAGAAGAACGTGGTTCATTCAGAAATATCACTTCAGTATTGTATATCTGAGAAAACAGAGTGGTTTTTATTTCTTTTTGAACAATCAGATTCAGCAACAGAGTGAGAGAGAATAAAAGTGGATGAAATGGACAGGTAACTTGTGGTGACCATGGAAAGAAGTGAGCATTGGATTAGAATGATTACTAGAATGTTAGAATGATAGAAGATCAAATAATGGTGGTAGCAAATCATTTTTGGAAAATTTCATTAAAGATAATAAAATGAGAAATTTCAGTAGAAGTTCCTGTAAGTGCATATAGATCTGAGAGTCAGCTAACAAAACCCAAAAGATGTTACTTTCACAACCCACTGAATTAAACCAGAAAAACCAAATCATTGCATGTTTCCAAAAGGTGTGGAGGAACAGTTTTGGGAGCCTAGACTACTTGTCCTCTGCAGCCAGTGCTTAAAAATCACCCATTTCTAATACAGGAAGTGTTATTTTGTGTTCACTTATAATAAACAAACTTACTGGATTTGGAGGCTACTTGTTGCTAGAGTGGCAAGTTGTGATGTATAGGGCAAACTGAGAACAGATCCAGTGTTCAGTGCTTCATTTTTGAAAGAGTTAATTTTCCATTGCAGAGGATCTTCTGTTCAATAGATGGGGCAAATGTATTTAGCCAAACTTGAAAGCTGAAAGCTTGCTGAGAAGACTGTATTATATTGTGAAATACTGGCTTTTTGGCAATCAAGAAAGAGGGTAGTCCTGGCTTGAAGGCCTGTTCTAATGTAGTGACAAAGCAAAGACAGCAAGTACAATTGGAAAACAATGTATAAACATCACTGAATGCATTGCAAATACCGAGTAGAGATATGAAAAATTTTAAATACTGCAAAAATATCGATGACTGACTGGAACCAGAAAGACACCCATCATGGAATAAACTTAGTCATATACTTGTGTGCAGATTGTTTATAAAGATGGAGAATAGGAGGATTCTTCAGTAAATGCTCGTTTTCTCTTTTAAGGCAGGGTAATTTGTTCTTCCACAGAACAAGGATACCAACAACTAACAAGGATGTTACACAAAAGTGCTAAGTTCCCAGAGGCATTAGTTTGTAATTCCTTACTGAATGGGGAAAAAGAAAGTCCAACTTGTGTTGTTCCAGCATTCAGAAGGAGATGGTATTTCTGTTGAAATCAATGTCAAGTAGATTCAAAGCTACTCTAGAAAAATTGTAGATAAGTTCAATTCATTTGAAAGAAGAATTCAGGGCTGTAAAGCTGAATTAATGATAGTCAATTACCTTGTTATGGAAAATACATGTTGTTGAACAAATTTGTGTGTTTTGCTTACTGAACTGATTAAAGAAATTGTGTAGATGCATTATAGGTTTATGTGCATAAATTTAGATGACTTAAACCTCCCTTTGAGTTATTTTTCCCCTAAGCAGGTATTTAAATAAGCCATATTCTCCTCACCTCACAGTTGCTCTACATTCTTAGTAGATAATTTTGTTACTAGAGGAGCAGGAAGAGAGGAACAGGGGTAAGTAAAGCTAAACTCCTGTAAAGCTTTGGAATTGAACTGCGTCCTTGCTGGGATTGCTTTACCAATGTTGTTTCTGTTCTTGCATTCAGGCAGCTGTGTCAAACAAATCTGTACTTGTGCAAATGGTGTAGGGAATTGTGCTCTGCAGATAAAAACAGTTTTGTGGTTACCTGTGAATAAATGCAATTATACATGTCACAGTGGGCGATTAAGTGGGCTCTTTTTCTTGAAGATTAGGACTGTAGAGGTGCATTCATGGGCAGAAAATAAAGGACCGCAGAAGGGCTCTTGGATTAGCAGGGAAAGAAATGGCAAGAGCGAAGGACTGGAAAATGAGGCCTTGCAAATTCAGAAGTATAAAATAATTGAAAAATTGGATTATATACACAATTTTGTTGTAATTCCTCGAGTAAATACTGCTTGTTCAGATCTTAAACATAATAACCAATTTCATTCTGTTCATTTCTAATTAAAGTATAGCCAGTTCTAGTTTAAAAAGTCTAACCAAATAGCTATGAAAAGAAGACTGAAGACTAATCTTCGTTCAGGCCCTGGATGGGAGCCAGTATCCCTGTAACTATTGTTTCTGTCTTCCCTAAAAGATCATTGAAGGTGTTACTGTATGTAATACAAAGTAATGAGACGTATAGAGTAAGATTTCGTTCTTCGTAGGAAACAGCTTTAAAAATAGGCTATTTTCACAGGAGTAGGTTTTTCTCTTTGTCACCCAACTCATGCACATAATTTTCAAATATTGTTTAAGCATTTTATCAACTCTTTTCAGTTATTGTTTGAAACATAAAATAGTCCAGTTGTCTTATGTGTTTACCTTTCAGGTCCAACCTTCAGTTATTCACAGGCATTAAATATGATTACTGGCTTTGTTATCTTAAAGGTAGACCTTCTTCAGCTGAAAACCAGCAGGGTCTCACACCTTTTTTCATGTAATCTCATGGAAAAATGCAGAAGCCTAACCTCATTAAAAGGAGGGACTTCCTATTATTTTGAGGACATACTGTTTCTCTGGCAGGTTGTCTGCAATTTCAAAGATTCCCCCCTTGCCCAGTTTTAGCAGACCTGATTTGCAAACTAATGCTGTGGAAACTTTCGACTGAAAAAAATTTGTGACATAAAAAAAATCAGTGACTGAATCAAAAGTTTCCCAGTTTTATTCTATTTTATTTAAACTGCTCTGGAATCTTCACTGGATACTGTAAAACTGAGGCAAGGTATGTTAGAAGCTTCTGAATATATGAATATTTTTAAAGATATCTTTAACTTGTCTTCATGTGCACTTTTTTGTACTTCACCCATGTTTAATGCAAATGCAGATGAGCTGTATACTTCCATTTTAGTAATTTTGACTGTATGAGGTTATATGTCCATAATATAATCTTCGCCCACAGATTCTCCTCATAGAATCACAGAAGGGTTTAGTTTGGAAGGGGATGTTAAAGACCATCTAGTTCCAACCCCTGTCATGGACTTAGACAACCTTCCACTACACCAGGTTGCTCCAAGCCCCATCCAACCTGGCCTTGAACACTGAGAGTTGGGGGTTCCAATAGCTTCTCTGAGCAACCCCTTCCAGTGCCTCATTACCCTCACAGTAAAGAATTAATTCCCAAGATCTAATCTAAACTTGCCCTCTTTCAGTTTGAAGCCATTTCCCCTTGTCCTGTCATGACGTGCTCATGTAAAAAAGCCTTCTTGTAGCTCCCATTGGTGCTGGAAGGTGCTGTAAGGTCTCCTCAGAGCCTTTTCTTTTCCAGGCTGAACAACCCCAACCCTCAGCCTGTCTTCATTGGAGTGTTGCTCCAGCCCTCTGATGTCTCCATGGTCCTCTGGACTCGTTCCAACAGGTCAACATGTTTGACCCCTGTGTTGGGGCCTCAGAGCTGGACACAGCTGTCCAGATGGGGTCTCATGAGAGAAGAGTAGAGGGAGCATCACCTGCTGTGACTGCTGGAAAAGCTGTCAGCAGTGAAGCCTTCTAACTTTCCTAGCATTTTTGTGAGATTTCTCTCTTTCTCTCTTTTCCCAAGCAAAACTATTATAAACAATTCTGGAAGTTTTTGTAAATTAATTAAGCTTTGTGCAGCTGCAGTTTGTTATCATTCTTGCTTAAAAAAATATTTTAGAATAGGTGTTAACAGAAGTAACCAATGAATTTAGTAGGTGGCTGACCAGAAGTCCAATAGCCTCTTGACATTTCTGTAAACTTCAAACGAGTTAAAAGATATAAGCCGCTTTGTAAAATAATAAAAGAAACTCCGCTTCACTTTACTCTCTCGGACGCTAAACTCTGTGTCGTCATTTGAGACTCTTGCAACAACCTGCCACTTCCTGCTGGCCAGATTCCTTTGATGCCGATGAGGCTAAGGATACAGCTGGCTTTCTGGGCTTCAAGTGCACATTTCCGGGTCATATTCAGCTTCTCATCAACCAATGTTCACATCTTTTGTTTTGTTTTGTTTTGTTTGTTCTCATTCATTGATAGGTCTCACTTACTAGCTATTAGAGCTGTTAGCAGGAGGAATAATCTTTGTCATTATTATTATTAAGGTGTTTTACAACAACAATGCTCACATTCACCTTTTGTTTTGTGGTGATACATTGCAAATAGTGTTCCTTTCCCATTTCTTTTGCCTTGTGCCTGTTATCAGCCCATTGTAAATGCAGCGTAGTACACAACTTATCCCTGATATTTGTAATAACTTACTAATGTGGGAAGCTGTCCTTTTTTCCTACTTATCCCTTCTTCTCTCTATTTGTGACAGGGATTTATGAAAATTATTTTGAAATAAAAACTGTGGTGCAGAGTAGCAATAGATTACTGTGCTTCAGCCCCCCTCCCCCACTAAATTAATTGAAATTGAATTTAATGTGAAGTAAAATCTCACAACAGATTGTGAGAATTCCTGGTACAGTTAAAAGTAAAACTGTGCTAATACAGCTATGTTAATAGCAGTCTGACATAGCCAGAGTGACAGATTTTACAGCAATGTTGTTTCAGCAGTGACATTGATTTGTTTATTAGATATGATATCAGGTTAAACTGTTACAATATATGGTAGGAAGTCAGAGATAGTATCAGGGTAACAGAAACCAAAAGTATATTTCCAAAAACCCATCTTGGAAAGGAAACGAGGGTGTGCTGTTTGCCAGCAGCTTTGTGCTCTCAGCCTGCCTGCCTGCCTGCTTGCCTGACTGCAGTGTCAGGAATCAGAATGGGGATATAGAAATGCTTATATGCAAAGGATACAATTCATTCAAACTATAAAAAAAAATCTGTTTTAATAATTTCAGGTTTTGTACCTACCACACAACTTTCCCTGTAAATCTTCTGCTTTTTCATTTCAAGTGAGTTTCTTTTCATTTTGTGAGAATTTATTTGTAAAATAGGAAAACAGATGATACAGGAATCTATAAAGTAAGTACACATGAAGATATTTCTCCCATTTTGCTTCAATTTATAATAATCGCTGAAGTGTAATTTTAGCAAATATTATAAAGATGTCTAATGATATTTCTCCTTCAGTTTATCACTCTACAAAAATAATTAAATTGAGATAAAGAAGCAGTAGTTAAAAACATACTGTGGTAGTGAAACACATTCAAAGCATCCAGACAAACTGAAGTTATCTTACTAAAGGGAAAATTCAATAGCATATTTTAAAATGTATCACTGGGAGCAGATGCTTAACCTTTCAGGTCTTTTCTTGTAATGCTTGTACTCTGTGTGTACTTTGTACTTTATCTGTAGGAAAAGAGGTGGGAGAATAATGCATGCTTTTGGTTTGTCAGTTATTCTATGTATTATTTGTTAAATCAAAAGCCTTTTCTGGAGTTGCTGTTCATCTTGTTCTCCCCTCTTCCCCAACAATTTTGGCACAACCGCATATCATACTCAATGATTCAAAGATAAGCTCTTCTTATTTTTTTGGCTGTTACAACCTAAGAGATAAGGTTAGCCTTCTTTCCAGGGCAAGTGCATGTTGCCCTCTGCCTTTCTGTGGTCCTGATGGCCATAGCTGCCTTAGAGCGCTTCCTTCTGCCCTTTTCCACTGGACCTGTACTCCTCACCTTCTTCATGTCCTTCTTATTTAACGCTTATTGGCTCTGAGTGATTTTGATTTTCCTTTTAGTCAGTTAGTATGTGGTTTTTTCTTTTTTTTTTTTTTTTCCAACCTTCCCCAACCAAAACAAAACCCAAACCCTGGGTTTAATTTTGCTTCTTGAATTGCACAAGTGTTCTATGAAGTAGAAAAAGGAGAAGGTAATTACAGAGTCAGATTCTTCTTTCCTCGTGGTGTAAGACAAATACATTCAGTGATATTATGGCAGAGTGTGTGAAGTAGGAGTGGAATCCAGCTCTTACAAGGTTGGAAGATTTTAAGACAGAAGCTGATTGTCCTTAGCTGTATGTTGGAGGTATTTTTTCTGAACAATGGGTGACAGAAGAGCAATTTAGTATATTCTAGATTTTTTAATACTGCGTTGAAACTTTGCTAAAGAATACTGTATTGTCTCCTTTCAAAAGAGTTTAATGGCAATTGGCAACTAAAACTTTCTTCACAGGAAACAAATGTAAGTCCAGAATATTCAACTATCAAAGAATTTTGATGATTAACACATGCATTGATGTTTAGAAAGAGGTACTATGTGCACTGCAATATAGTATATGTAATGGTTAACACAATCAAAAATTTTTTCTTTCTGTCTGGGTAAATTCTGTAGCCTTTCAATGTATTATTTAATTTAAAACAAAAAAAAACTCCACAAGGGTGGGGAAGATAGATGTTTAAGTTTATGCGTGATGGGACATAGTGCCTGTCAGTCCAGTTCAGTGATGATCTTACCAAAAACTCCTTCATATAAATATAAAACAGATGCTGATGTTAAACCCAACTTGTGGTGTGTATGGATAAATAATAATTATGTATGACATACATGTGTGTATTTATGTAACAGTGAAGGAGGAGAGGTGAATTGATCTGGTCTCTATCCAACTGCATACATTTTTAATCTAATATATTTAGAAAGTACAAAAGTGACTGATATTCCCCTGGCACTAATAAAGTAAATGGAACTTCCGACTGTGTAGCAGTGCCTTGTAATCCATAAAAATTGTTGCCTACTGGAAATGAGATATTTGTTACGTATTTACATTTCTGTTTCACTGGTTTGTGATGTACTAGTGAGTGAAGGTATGCTTCTTGAATATTCTAATAGATACTGGCACTGCACTCTGCTTATTTTGGTATTTTTAGTGTGGGGTAACTTTATCTTGCAATATAAAATTGAATGGAAGTGCATTTGCAGTCAAAAAACAACATAGTCAGATACCAGCTAATACTTTAGAGACAGAGAACGTGTAAAAATTGGCAGTGCTTGCTTGTGTTTCTGAGATGTGTTTGCTGGAATTAATATTTTTAGAGTCCTATACAATTCTGCTTGCCTTAGGCTGAGTGGTGTGAAATGTAATTGAACTAATGACTCACTGTGGTGAGATCATTTTTAAGAATGTAGTGGGCTTCTTATTGTACAATACTATGGCATAAATTTGCCCTTTTTTCTTCAGCGATGCTGCCTCTTTGCATTCTGTTTTAGTCTATCTGTCAAGCACCCACACCTTCATACTGCTCCTGAAATCCTCTTGTGTCTGAAGGATATGTAGTGTGTCTTCACAATTTACTCTTTATTTTGTCTTGTGTGAGATCTGTCATATGGTACAGATCATGTATGTTTCTGTTTTATAATGGCTTCTGTGTGTACGTAGGATGGCTCATGTTCTTGCTTGTATTCCTCCCTGCTGTATGCAGAATTTTCTTCTGCAGCCCTCAAAGTGTACTCCAATGTAGTATAAGTCCTTTTTAAAAAAATTTAATGAAGATAAAAAAATTGTAAATGTAAAAAGGAACCTGCTTATATTCATAAAGGCAATCAATGACTGTAATCGACATAGCCTTTAAAACTGGGCTTAATCTCTTTGAGTAATTCCTAGGCTGCTCTTCCTCTGCTATGAAGTGCTGCTTCATTGCATCTGACTTTCTAATGAATGAGCTTTTAACACTAAATGTGTAGTTCTTGAGGCTTTATTTAATTTTAAAAAGTAAAGTTATGTTGTCAAGAAACCTTTCAAGTCTGAAAGCTTTTCTTAAATGCTTTTTTCTGATAAGGACATGATGTAGACTTATTAATCGGTTCATTATGATTTCTCCTTTCCTTTTTTTTAAATGAATGAGCAGTATCTTTCATTTAAGAACGCTTTATTGGAAGATTAGTAATCACGGAAATCATGTTATGATATTAACCCTATACATCCCACCTTCTCCTCCTTCAGTGTTCAAAATATAGAGGATAGCCTGAAAAGGAATTGAAGAAGGGGTACAAAAAAGAAAAAATAATTGTTTCTGGTTAAGTGTTTTGGGAACGTTTCTTTTCAGAAGTTATTCTGGAGAGATTTTTTTGAATGGTAAATGTGGAGGATATGGGATTTAAAAAAGCTTATTGCATTTACTTCCTCTCTGCAACTTCTCAAATAAGATGTAGGATTTCAATTCTTGTAGGAAGTCAGAGATAACTTGGATGAAAAAAATACTCTGAATGGGTACAGTTGAATGCAGATATTATTGGGCTAGTTTTCACAAAAATAGCCAGTAAAAATATGTTTGAATATATGTTACACAGTAATTACACATAATCAGTTATTAGCAATCAGATAATAAAATTTCTAGGTAGAATTTGGATGATTGTAAGTGGCTGTTCTTTGTGGAATATGGAGCTGTAGTATAATATTTTGGGTCTTCTGTTCTGGTAAGCTAAGGCATGAGCCCAAGTAAACTAAGGTACATTACAAGTTTTTTTTTTAAGCACAAAACCAGTTTTGACAATACACATATGATTAATAATTTAGCAATGTAGTGGAAAAGAGCGTTTTGTTCCCTTAAAGCTGTGCCTTTTTTTTTTATATGCAACTTCAGAAAAGTGCTTTAGAAATCCTAATTTTTTATGTAATACTTTAGTCAAACTAGCTCTCATCTTCAAGGGTGTGCTCTGCTTTTTCATATAAGATAATAGTTATTGAGAATTAGCATTTTAAATATACTGGTAGCTGGTGACACACTGGTCAGTTTATGTAACAAGAGGAGTGAAATCATTCTCGTTGATTTTGCAGCTTTTTGTTTGGTTTCCCCCTCCCCTCCACTGTTTCATTGAAATTATGAAATTTTTAAGCATGGCATGGTGCAAGCAACTCGACAAACTTAGGTTTGGATGAATATCTTAATTCTTGCTTACAGTGCTATGGATGATGATAACTTCATAAGGCTTCTTGATTGTTCAATGCAGGTTTAAGATGAAATTGAAGGAGACAGTGTAGAACAAAGGTATGCCATGGCTGCTCAGGAAGTACAGGAATAGGGTAGCTAGCACTATTGGTGATTGATTGGTTTGTGACAAGGCAATTGCATGGCTAGAACTGAACACACTGGAAAATAATAAAGTTATCAAGAGCAAGAAAAATTATCTACTGCTTTAGCTGTGGCAGTTAACAATCATATCAGTGTAGATAGATGGTATGAATGAAAAAGTTCTGTATAAAAAGTCCCTGTGTCACATTAGAGGTCTAGCTAAGCCCCTTCAGTGTGAAAAATCTAAGCCTTTGCATGGGATTGACTCTGTTGGTTGGTTGTCTTTTAGCGTCATCCACATAATTTTCTTGTCCGTGATTTTTGCCTTCATTTGGCCTTTTGCCCCTACCCTGTCCTTTGTAATTATTCAAAGTTGTGTATTTTCTGTGTAGAAATTGTGGATCCGAGATCATATATGCAAAACCTTTTACTTTTCTTAAGAGTACTGTTAATTTTTGGACCAGCATGAATTTTCTTCTCCCATATCAAAAGTAAATTATTCTGAGCCATTCACTGAAGGACATCATGTAAATGGCTTTTTCTGTGCATGGTAGTTGCATGCTGGAGAAGATTGAAATAAGTGGGATATCTATATGAGGTCAAAATGCTTCCAGGTTGTAGCTGCATAACATTCAGAATACCTCTGATCGATACTGTTTATGAATTAAATTGAAAAATACCAGATCATGCAAAATGGTGAATTTGTGCTGTAGAAAAGCATTCCCAAGTGCAATTTTTGCTTAAAAATTCTTTTATATTTACAGAGAAACTGAGCCATACAAATATTTTTAAAAGTTTGCACTTCTTTAAGGCTATTTATTTTCTAAAAAAAGAGGACTTGAATATTTTTTGACAAATATACACATGGTGTTACGCTAACAAATAGCCATGCAACGTATGTCTTACATAATGAAGAAATTGAATATACAAGACCTACTCTATTTAACATATATATTGAAAATATACAGTCTCGCCAATAGTTAAAAAAGTTTTTCTTATTTGGCAGTATTTTTTTACAATTTGTTCAAATATTCTGTTTATGTGTTTTGGTGAATACTGAAATCTAGTCAGTGACCACCTGAGGTACTAAACATTTCTGCCTTACTTCGTTGTCTTCAAAGGTAATCTTTTTGTTCCTTTTAGGCTCTATCCATGAGTTGTGTATTACAGCGTTATTTGGCATGGGATCTGCTTCCACTATTGAAACAACTCGCTTTTTCATTTTACTTTTCAGAACTTTCTGAAACTTTTGCCTC
Organism: Oriolus oriolus; assembly: GCA_013400235.1. NCBI lineage: Eukaryota > Metazoa > Chordata > Aves > Passeriformes > Corvidae > Oriolus > Oriolus oriolus. The sequence goes on along the minus strand of VXBT01002535.1, from coordinate 601,581 downwards.
GTGAATGCATAAAGTAGAGGGTGAAATATAGTTGTTCCATATGCCATTACTAGAAAACATAATCTCAACTTTACCAAAAGGTCACTTGGGCCCAAACATAAGATAGTGGTGTTTAAAACAGAGATGGGTGTCCAGCAGAGAAGGAATGTTGAGATTATCAGAAGGGACATTCTGAAAACTCTCTTCTGCCGTTCTCGTCGCTCCCGGTGCCGTTTTACAGCTCGGCGTAGAGCAATTATGACAGACACAGAAGTCCTTACACCAAAGACGACATTTTTTCCTGCACTGCTGTGGGACACATCCGTAGTCTCATGCTGAGTGGTCAAAGAAATAGTTTTTTTCTTTCTGTTTTTCTTCTTTTGTCCTGTTGTAAATCTTGTACCAATCCGAATATTTAGGGCCTGGAGTATTTTGGTGTATGTAATTAGCATTACTATAACAGTGAAGAAGAATATTGGAATCTGAACGAGAATGTGGTAGTACATTCCTAGTTCAGTGTGATACTCGTTTGTACTCACGCACAGAAGTGTCTTATTTTCCCAAGTACTTGCACTTTGAAGACTGAAAAAGTTGACTTCAATGAAAGGAATCAGGAAGGAAAAAAGTGAAATGATCCATATTGATGTCATTAATATCACAGCCCTTCCCATGGTCAGGATTCGATTAGCAGGCTTTACGGAGATGTCATATCGGTCCAGGGTGATAGCGAAGACGTTGATTGCAGTTGAAACGCTTGCAAAAGAGACACAAGCCTCATGGAAGCAGCAGATGAGAGCAGTGTTACTCTCCAGTGAAAGCAGAAGGATAACTATAGTTAGAGGAATACATCCCACACAAATTATTACATCAAGTACATGAAGGTTCATTGTAATTATGTTACTGACAGAATTGATTAAGTTGGATTTCATACAGTAAAGTACCAGCACGGTGAGGTTGCTGCCAAGTCCCAAAACAATTTCTAACATCAAAAATCCAGTGAGAGAAACTTGAAAGCTTAATGGATATGACAGTGGTTGGTACATGTTGGTATCGATGTCATCAATGGCATCTCGGACTGTAATGTTAGATTCAGACTGCATGTTGACTTCCAGAATGGGGGAGAAACACATTCTTTTGTTGCAGCTGGTTTTTCTCCTGAAAGGTGAAATAAAATATGGAACTATTTGATTTCTTTTTTTAGCACTTATTGTAGATAAATGCTGGGGAAGGAGGAGGGAGGAAAAGCAACATTCTTACCAAACTCTTAATTTACAGTATGTTTAGAGCTTTAATTGGCGTGGACTCAAAAGCCTGAAGATTTAGAATAAGGTCTTTCCTTTTTAAAAGAAAGCAGGATTTGCTTGAAAAAAGGAAAGATAGTGAAAAGCTTCCACTTAGGGAGGCAAGCCTTTGTTTATAGTGGGGTGGTTTTTCACAAAGGGCTCATTTGTTGAATAAACCATACTTTGTGCATAGTCTTTGTATTGCTTTGAGGGTCATTTTAGAAGAATGTTGTTAAGTATTAACAAATTAGTGATCAAGATCATTTTAAAAAGCTCTTCTGGAAAAAGCAAGGAACATGGAGCACTGTTGCTTATGTATCATAAAAAGACTGTTTAAATTATTTATGCCAATTTATCCACCTCTTTCTTATGAGGTTTACAGTAGTGTTGTGGACTGAAATGTGATGTTCTGTAATTCACCGGGTTTTTACAGAGTTTAAACCTTCTGTTCATTTTTATTTTTTATTCATCTATGTGTATGATGCTTGCCACTGTAACAATTTTATATAATTTCAAATGCAAAACTTATGTGGGTTTGGAAAATTGAGTTTATTGTAAAATACTACATTTCCTTTTTCTGATTTGAGAATTCAATTTCTTCAAGAAATCAGTGCCTACATGGAATTGGAAGAGTATTTAATTTTATTCCAGAATAGATTTAAGGGAATAATTTTAGAAAATAATACTTAAAAAGAAAATAGTCTCTTTTGAGTTTTGCTTGTTTGGTTGGGTTGTTGTTTTTTGTTTTTTTTAACAAACTGCAGTTAAACCCAACAGATTTACATACATAGCATGTTTCTCTCAGGAATAAGTAAGGATCAAAAAAGTATTCATTTTATCTAGCAGATTTTTTAGTTTGTGTCTCATCTGCTTAGTTTTACACATGCCAGTAAGTTTTAGATATAGCATCTGCATGTAATACCTGATGTTTGTATTATTTATAGTGTCAGCCAGCTCTTGAGTTTGTAATTGATTGAATAAATAAAAGAGAGGTTATTTAATTTCTTGTTATGATACTGGAGGGGTTTTTTTTTTAGGTAGCATTAAGTTTAAGAGGGGACATATTTGGCTTGAAAATAAGTTTGAATGTCGACCTTTGTTCTATTCTGAATACATTAAAATGGATAGCACTAAGGTGAACAAAATTGAGCTCTTTTAAAATGAAAGTATGAATTAAGCACACTTGGGATACGGTATGCAAATGGATTTCATCTGCAGTTCTGAAAAGCCTCAATTGAACAATACTATTAATTGCAAATTGTATGATGAAAATTCTTGGCATTCTTCAACAGTTATTTCACATGTGACTCTTAAATAAAAAAGATGTAAATTAGAACGTATTACTCTCAGGTGTGAAATGAAACAATAAATATTTCAAAAGCTTTGTTTCATTTCTAATTTAGGCAATATCTATCCATCTTACATTAACCCTCCGGAGTATGATCTCCTCTTGTATGCTGTCCTGGCTGTGAATGGATTTCAAGAAACCATTCCAAATGCATTGCTGGATAAATGAAGTTCTTTTGTATTAGCAAAAGCCAGGAAGAAATCAAAAGCAGATCTGCTAAAGCAAATTACAGTCTCACTCTAACATTATAGCAACTGAGATTTTGTGAAAACAGAAAACCTCAGATGTGTTAGGTCGTCATGAATAGATCGAACATCACCTCCTTGTTGCATTGCCCCGGTTTCGGGTGCGGGGAAGCAGAGCCATGAGGGCAGCAGCTCGCTCACCCAGCGCCGCGCGGGCAGAACCGGGGCACCTACCTGTTCTGTGTGCCTCAGGGGCCTGGCACAGCGTGGCAGCAGCTTGGCAGAAACTGATACATGGTGTCACTGAGAGATTTTTGACACGCACTGTAACCTGGAAATCAAGTGGTAGCTGAGCTCTTATTTCATTTCTTGCAGGTTTTTTTGTTTTCCTTTTTTTTGTTCCTGCAGTTCAGCAGCAAAAAAATCTTTTTAAACATGGGGACTTCTTAATTGCCTCAGATACTTCTACAGACCAGGGCATATTCTGTGTGTCTGTTCTGAGTTTCAAGCCAGCAATAACAAATAAACCTTCTTTTAAGTGATGTTAATTTCCTTTCCCTGTTGCATTTTGTAGGAGCCTGTTTTTATTTTCCAGGTTTAAAGAAAAATAGTTTCTGATCTCTGTTTTCAGAGTGTGTGTAGACATCCTTTAGTTTATGGTTGCGTATTTCTTTCTGTAATATTCCTGCTCATTACTTTTGAGTGATGGCTTAGTGAAAGAAGTTGCTATACATCATAAAATCCAGTTCATGTGCTTTGAGGGTAACCATGGGTTACCTAATTTGGTTTATTTTGATTTAAGGAGAATACATAACATCATAAAATTGAGAGAAAAATATCCATTAGTCATTATGACAAGTAAGTTATTTAATGAGGAGTATAGAAAAAGCTTGGTTAAACCTTTATTCAGCTTGCTGGTGAAGTATGCATATTCTCCTTTTGGGATTTCATGTTTCATTGTCTCTTCGTGCATCAGTAGTTTCCACAATTCTGGTTTTAAATTATAAATCCCTCTTTAAGAAATGCTCACCATTTTAAGAATCAATCATTGCATTCTTCTTTTAATGAAAATTTGAGCAGATGTGTTAGTCTTCCATGTATATTGTTGAAGTGTCATGCACGTAAATAGTAATGCAAGTGTGTTCCATGTTTTGTTTTTAATTCCTTTATGTCTTAAGAATACATTTTAGAGATGCATCCTGCTGCTCGTAGGTCATACAGCTACAAAGATACCCGGTCAACTGCATTCTTCATATTGTCAGTTGTAAAACTGAATTAGTTGCTGCATGCCCTTGTGAAGGGGAGGAAAAAAAAGGTTAAAAGTAGGGCTTATAATTTCAAAAATAAAGTAATGCAAGAATATATTTTCTAATATCACTTATTTCATGAATAAAGGATCTCTAAAATTGGACCATATAGATTGCATGGAAAATCAGTTAGCCTGCTCTCTATTTGCCGGTAAGATCATATTCTTCTGTCAGCCTGAATTTAGGTTTTTTGGACAAGTTTCCTGTTCTCCAGATAGTGCAGGTTACAAAAAATCCTGGCTAGAAGCAATAACTGTTGGATGTAGAGTATCTGTGACTAAAGCTAGAAAATGTAGCTTTATAGCTCTGATGAGCAGGTAGTTTATATATACAACTCTCGTGTCTTTTAATGAGAAACTGAACAGAGTTAATGAGCCTTTTAGCAAATATGCTTTTGTTTAATTTGCATACTGTTATAATTTCCTTTCTTGAAATAAATGTTTAGCAAATCCATACTTTTAATAAATGGCTTGAATGTACAGGATAACGAAAGAAATAAGTTTTAAAAAAACAACAAAAATAGGGATTTCTTGAGCAATCAGAGATTAGTCATATTAGCCAACCTTCATAAAGCAGTAAGTATACACTAATTACAGACTATCTGATCCTTTGAAGAGTAACTGAATAAATCTGAAACATTCTTAACTGCTAATATTTGGAAATACTGCTGAGGGAGGAAAAGCATATTCCCAGTTGCCTTATTGGGTTGTTTTCCCCAATACTGTATGAGCTTAAACTGTACTGTTTTCATGTTGTATGAACAAAACAGGTTCTTAATATTCTATGAGACTTTCATACAGAATAACATTTTTCTATCATTATGTTTTTAATGGGGAAGGGGAAATAGCATTTAAATATTTCCTGGTCTTAAATATAACAATATATTACTGCTTAATATAAGTTGAATCTGATCTCTTGCCTTTTTTCCTCCAATTTTAAATTTGGTTTAATGTTGCTTATTCTGCATATCATAATAAGGAACAGGTCTTACCTCCACTAAAGATTTGGTAAATTCTCGATGCAGGTGAAGCAGTTCCAGGTTGGAGGGATTCATTTTGTTCACTTGTTAGCAGAGTAGAAGGGAAAGAGGGTAATAAGCATATCTTCAAAAAATGACCTTACTGAAAATTTGTGCCTGTACTGTGCCATTGTTTCAGCATACTGCTAATGTATACAATTGCTTTAGTTCTGGTTTACAGGCTGCTGCAGTCTCCCACTCTTCCTACGGTAGAATCAATAAGCATCTGAAAATACATAATGAAAGTAATTTAACATACTGAAGGCTTCTTGTCTCCAGAGACACCACTGAGATTCAGGCTTTCTAAAAAAGAAGAGCAGTGCTTCTGAGAGGAAAGCTTGCGATGGGCAGCTTTTGCAGAATGACAGCCTACCTTGTCGCTTCTCCTCACTGCAGAGAGATGCAGTGCATTCACTAATTTTGATTGGTCAGTGATGTTGGGCTTAAATTGTGCTTCATATATGGGATTGATGCCCTTCCTCCCCCCGATTTATATAAGGATTCTTTTATAAAAAGACTAAATTTACAAATGATTTATGAATTCTGGAATATATTAAGGGTATGCCTGTTTTATTTTTACCTTTTCACTCTTTACTTTGTGTACACTGGAAACCACATGGCACTGAGAGAAAAAAAGGGATTAAACGTTTATTACTTTAAAAGCTTCCAACAATCTATATTTGAATTTGCCTACTTTCCATTTCTGAGCCTTTTAGGTGTTTGGGGTTTTTGTTTGATTTTTTTGTTTGTTTGTTTGTTTTGGTTGGTTGGTTTTTCTTGTCCTAAGAACATTCTGAAATAATACTGCCTCTTTAAGCCATGCTGAATTTCACCGTACATGTTTACATGCAAGTGGTCATCTAGGTCTTGTAGCAATAAGTTGTATTTGGGACAACTTGATACTCACATGTATATCAGGAAAATTTATGCTAAGATGCAGAGATTATTCAGCCCCTGATAATTATTCAGACATGATAATTCGGTTGATTCATCATCAGAAAAAAATTATTTTTAGGATCCATCACTATGTACAATATATGTATAGTTGTGGAGGTTATTAATTTTGTTGAAATGTAAACTTCTAAAAAAACTTGTATGTTCCACATGAATTTTGCTAGAGACTTGACAGGTTTTTGTAAGGATGTCTTTTTTGCATGATGTTCTTGACCTTCGCTTTGCAAGGGATGTCTTCGTTTTCACTTTTTGTTTTGTAACTTATTTCTGAATCTGTTCTATCAGTATAAGCAATGCTCACAACCACATAATGAGAAGCGTAGCACAATATCTGTTTTAATTAGTACTGATGCTGGAATTAAATTCAGTATAAATCCCAAAGTATTATTTTAAAATTTATTTTGCTGAAACAAATAGTAGTTTTTAATCTCAAATGAGTGTAGGGAATTTTTTTTCACTGTGATTTAAAAGATTTTTAAGGTTTTTTTGTGAGGTGTAATGAAGTACTAAATGTTAAAGTAGAGTTCTTACATAAGTAACTGTGTTAAGATGGTAGTTTCGGTCAAGTTTTGATGGGGTCCTCTGTTTCTGGGTTGTTAATGCAAATACAAAATGCAGTTGTGTAACTCAGATGTCTTTATTTCTTCTCTTTACTTCTTCTTTCAGCCAGACATCCAATCTATTATTTATCTTTAGGTAACAGCATGCTTTATTTATTTTTTAAAATGGCTTCATATCCATCTAGCATGCTTCTTGTTCCATAGTCTTTTCCATTCAGAAACTATGTAAATAAAGATTGCAGAAACTTTGAACAGAGATCAGTAGGTACCAGCTGGCTATGCTGAGTAGCAGCTGATTGAGCCCTTTGAGCTGTCTCTGTATCGTCTGCCTCCCAAGAGCTTGAAACCAGTGATACCAGCATAGCTCTTAAGGGTGATGTGATAAAGAGGATTCCTGAAATGAAAGCATAAATACTAATATATTAAAGAGATTTACTTGCTTCACTTTCAGTATGACTAAGGATAAGTAAGGAAGCCTGTCTAAATTTAAACAGATGAATCTCCATCTCCCTTTCTAATTCTTCAGTGTGTGCCTGAACAAAGATGGAGGTATTGGATGAGCTGTACTGTTAGAAAAAGATGTACACATGGAGGAAGATTGTAACTGGATTTTGGATATACCATGAATATATGGTTCAAATGCAGGTGAAGGGGTCACAAAAGACTACCTATATGACAGGAGGTGATATTGGCAGAAGTTTTATCTGCAAAAACTGTTTGAGAGGAATGATAAGGAGCTGAGTTGTGAACATATATTAAGCTTAAGTTTCTGGAGAGAAAATCAGGAAAAGAAGCAGTACCATATGGAGGCAATCAGGAGTAGGTGGATGGATAGACATGCTTATAAGCCATTGCTGTGCAGATGCTAGTTAAGATGGTGTGAACAGATGACATCATCCTCAAAGGGTAGATAGGGAAGAGTGGGCAAAAAGAGCCATGTGCAGGCACCCAGCATAAACAGAAAATGTGCTGTTCTTATACCTGTTTCTATATCAGTACAGAATGGGAGAAAAAATTTGACTGGTATTTTGGCTTTTAGGGTAGTGAAAAGTGGGGTGAAAAGGTAATGAGAAGGTAGAAGTATCAGGAAACAGCAGGAGTCCTAAACCAGGAGACTGATGATGAAGGGTCTTAGGTTTGAGAATGGCAACACAAAGGGAGAGGGAGATCCAGGTGGTAACAGAGGATAGACTGAAGGGTTGAGGCTGCTAGGTCTGATGTGAGGGAAAAAGAAATGTGGAGAGGCAGGAGCTTGAAACAGAGTGGAGCATAAGGGAGTAGAGGCATGCGCATGTAAAGAGACACTGGGTGCACAGGGATAGAGATAATTGCAATTGCCATAACATACACCCCTGTAGTACTTCTAAATTCAATTCAGGAGTCATAACTGTGTGTGAGAACATGTTTTTCTGTTTTGCTGGGAGCAGGAAGTCCAGAAATTTGCAAGTTGTAGTGTATTTCTTTGTCCTCGTCAGTCTTGTATCTACTGTCTTGCTTTCTACACAGAGGAAGTAATGTCCCAACATTGACTGTTACTGAGTTCCCAAATGGTGGTAGGTCATCTGTAGATCTGAAGGTCAAAGCTCTGCTGTTGAGTTGATAAGATCACCCTGAATGCAGTTTCTTGAACTGCAGTGTTTTAAATAAGCTTCGTTTGTTTAAAAAGAATCATTAGGCTTACAAGGTCTAGCGGGGCCAAATGAAGTATGCAGTTCTAATGGTTTTCTATCAGAGTCCTTGATTTTGGAACTTTAGCATTCTTTTAATGTGTATTAGGATTTAACTTTACATAAAACCTACTGCAGACTATTTTAATATCCAGGTGTCATGGATCTTCATGAAGATCTTTATTGGCGCTTTTGGGAGACTCTGTCTGCCCTTGTTCTCTGCATTATTCTTTTTTTCATCCTGAATGCTTCAGCAACACTTTCTTCCTTTGTACTGCACATCTTGTTTCCTAGTCTGAATCTTGCTGCTCATTTAGTGACTATTTAGAATTTTACTGCTTCTGGGTCTAAAAATTTCATCTGTTTTCATATTTGCTAGAGACTTGAGATCCTAACTCATACACATTTTTTTAGTGCCAGATAGTGTCTTTAGAGCTCAAGTTGCTTTAGAAAGTGAATATTGCGTGATTTTGGACATCCTGTCCTGAGATTGTTGTTCAGCATTATTTACATGGTACATCTGCACAGTTCCAGCTAGATAGATCCTCTGTACCTTTCATTTACCTGCTCTGGGGAGTGTGCCCAATTATAACTTAGCTCTTCTGAATATTTTATGATTTGTGTCTGTTCTAGGAGCTTGTGATCCATATCTGGAATTGTTTCTTACCTTGTTGTTTCTCAGCTTCTTCAGTAGTCAGTTGCGAAGAACTTTGTTAGAAATGTTCTTGAAAATACAGTAACTTCTATAGTATCAAGGAAAAATAAGCAGTGAGTAATAGCTGTTTGGGTTTGGGAGTTGTACTGATGTGCCCTTGTGCTGAATTTGTAAATGTGTTCTGCTTTACCTGATACTGAAATTATGGCTTGCTGGTCTGGATCATGCTGCAGCATGCTTTTATGTAAATCTTGACTCCTGACCCATACACAGGGTCTAGTCATAAAGGTTTTTATTATTATTTAAGAGTGATATGCTGAATAGATGACAAAAATTCTGTAAGAATTCGTAGATAAGTACCATTCTGACTCAGATGGTAACATGGTCTTTTTTTCTTTTGGCTTGAGTACTTTATTCTCATTTCCTTATTCTATAGAGAACTGTTCTATGGCTATTATTCCTTTTCTGCAGCAAGGACTGACATCCGAAAAATTAATTTTCCATTCGATGTCTTAAAGTTTATTTTCTCTTCTCCCTTATTTTTGAATGCCGTACAACTTGCTTTGTTTTGTTATTTTTATAATGACTTATTTAGGTTGGGTTTTGTGGGGGGTTTTTTTCCACTTTTTTAACATTCATGTTTCCCTTGACAGAAAACAGTCCTACACATGGGACATTGTTGATCTTGGTTCTGCCACTGTAAAATTACATCCCTGGAAAAATCTGGATTTTCCAGAATAATTATATGTTGTTTCACTGTGCTTCCTCTTGTATTTGCAAAGATGAAGACTTTTGGAAGCAATACAAAGACAAGTATTTTAAAATATATATAAAATAGATTATATGTAAATGTTATGTATAATATAATAGTATATATATTTTACATGTTTATGTTTTATATATAATGTGTATATATTAATTTTCAAGATGCAGAGTTAATGATAGCATAGCAGCTTAAGTTCAGAAAAATTAACTGCATTTGCCATGGAATAAGAATGTCTTATAAGATTCATTTGGGTTTGTATAATTGTTAAGACATAGGTTATTTGTTCAGTAGTATTCCACGTTAGAACAACTGTTGACCTTTTCAGGACTGGAAGGTTCTGTACTCAGGAGAAAATGTGTAAGTTAGAGAATGTCCTTTAGCTATTAATACCAAAAATGTATCTTGTTTTAGTTTTGCACAATGAGGTGGTACTAAAGAAGAATAGCAAAACCAGTGCTGGCTATCACTCATATGTAGGGAAGGCATCCCTTTTGTATCATAACAATAAATTTGGTTAAGTGGTACAGCTAAATCATGGTCCCAGTGAATTATTGCACAAATATTTAGGCATTTTAGTGGAAAGAAAAAAAAAAACAAAACGGTATCGGTTATTCTCAGGAGGGAAGTATGGCTGGTAAATTTAATAGTGATTTAAATAACATCAGTCTGACTCTAGCTTTTCTCCATTGAGGTGGTTTGTCCTCTAGTATAAACATTCATAATGAGCGGTGCTGTATGTTGTAGTAGTTTTGGCAAAAGTTTAATTAGTGACTATAAATTTCAAGATATTTTTTCATTTTTTTTAAAAAATTATAATACTGTTGTGAATTTAGTTTCTCCTTCATTAAAATTGTGCTTTTACTGTTCTGAGAACTTGAGAGGTTTCTGCTTTTGTAAAATATTCTTAGTTCTAAGTTGGTAATTGTTACTGAATTTTAGTGAGGATTTTCATTGTTATGGAAAGGCTTTTGGAGTTCTGACATCATATCTTTTGCATTTCTCTGAATATACAAATAAAAAAGCCACCTGCTCGCCTTGTGTGAGCCTTGTGAAAGTGTGCCTGAAAGAACGTTCATTCCCAAAGTTGTGAAGTGGTTTAGCACAGTAGCTGAAATGTGCCGGGGCTGAAGTCCTGATGCCATGTGGCTGTAGAGTGAGGAAATACTGCCTTGTGGTTTGAAGTCCCATGGGATTGCTTATCATTCTTTCATGAAGATATTTTGTATGTTGGAGGAAGTTTTCAGTGCTGTTCCCTGCTGCTGGGTGGCTGTGTTGCCCAGCACCTCCCAAGTCCCAGCTCCTGGCAGCTCTGTGCTCATGCATCACACAGCAGTCTCACTGGATACATGTCAGGAAGTGTTCTGCCTGGCTGATTATGTTGCATTGGATTGGGAGGCAGCTGAACTTAACATGCAGGGTTTAAACTTTAGGATCTGGTTCAGGATTGTCCATCAGCTATCGTTGTTGTGAAAGTCATGCCTAGCCAGGTACGTGGGGTGGGCAGCAGCAGGAGCAGCACTGGCTGCCCTGTTACAATCCCCTGATGCAGGAGTTTGGTTACACACCTTCCTGCTGTAATATCCTTTAAGTGGAATTGCTAATTTAAAACAAAATGAGAAAAAAGGAACATTTTCTCTAGAGTTATTTATTCATCAGAGATCTTGGATAGACTTTGTTTCTAGTAATTTTACAAACTAGGAGGGCGGTACCATTGTCTCTTAATTAAGACAAAGTGTTCACATGGTGTGTCTAATAGCGGGCATTCTTCTAGCTGAAATTAAGAGACAAATCTTAGTATCTTAATTGCCCTGTAAGTAAAGAGTGAACATAACATGAATAGCTGTCACCTGTCATTTCCCTTTAATTTTGTTAAGATCACCCACAGTGTAAAGGTTACCACCAGGGTGATTTCTTATGTGTCAGTCTCGCTCAGGTAGCCACTTGGCTGATTTGGTTTGGAAGCACTACAAAAAGTGTGTGAAAAGGATCCAGTGGGCTTACTACCCTTAAAATCAAAGTTCAGTGACCACACACAGTAACTCTACATGTGACGGGAGTGTACTTTTGCCTTCTTCAGACAACAAAATAAAACCTAAGGGTAGTAGTTCGATTCCCCCACCTTGCTGTGAATGAGTGATACAAGCAGTTAAAACCATGTTACCCTCTGTGTTCAGTTCAAATGTAGGAAGTTGTCCACATCAGTCTGACAGTGGTGATATTCCACAAAGTTCTCAGAATCTGAAAAATTATATACAGTATGTTTTCTTGTCTGATTTTTAAAAATGCTAAGTTACTCTGTCGTCCCGTGTTTGCCACCTGGGTTCTTCAGTTGTTTTTACAAGGTTGTTCAGGGAAACAGATAGAAAATCTGTTTATGTAGTGCCATAAAAAGACATGTGAGAGAAGTTTAAAAGTAATAAACTATAATGATGAATGCATAATAATATGGAAATTGAACTAAGTGCAGTGGTTTGGCTTCACATTTCCTCTGCTAAAAAAATATTCATTTGGTTGATGTGCACATTGATCTAAATTTAGATTTGTGTTGGTATTATATGCAGTTTATTTTCTTTCTTCCTCTGTTGTTTGAGTTCATTCATTTTCATAATTTGTATCCATAATATAGTTTAATTTTTTTGATTGATTATTGAAAAACATCTCTGACTTTCTTAAGTGGATAAATGAAAGAGAAATATAAACCCCTTCATATTTTCTGGGTTTTTTAAAAAAACATATGTATTGTAGCTGTAGAATCTAAAATACCTAAACTGTGTTAAAATGCATGCATACGCATACATATGAAGAACTAATTTTGTCTGTGAAGCTTTCAAATATCAAGGATTTTTGTGCCTAAACCATAGTTTCAGTTTTTTTCCATCTTCTAAAGTATTTTTAACCTCACTGCATAATTGTTGTCTTTGAAATCACTTACTGTAATACTGAAGCAAACCACAGCTTGTATGAAAAATGCTTTCATTTGCTGTTTTTTGGGAGAAGGCTGAGAGCAGTGGTGTCACTGGTATGTCTGAGGAAGGGAATACTGTTTTTCTTTGTATATGGTTGATGCCTGGAGCTGGCTTTGCTGTCATTAGGCTTGAAGCCTAAATTTTATTTTATTAATAAAACCTCGAGAAATTTAAAGTGGTTGTTCAAGACATTTTTGTTACACTGATGGATGATGAGCAAATACAGGTTTATGCAGAAAAAGCTTGTCAAATTCTTCAAATTCATCTTCACTGATGATCTACATAATCAATTAAAACATATAGGTAGCATGAGTTGCAGTGATAGGAGCTATGAAGTGCAGTTGGAGTAGGAAAAAGGAAAAATGTTATGTGCATTATTTCTGGTACCTTTCAAAGTGAGAAGCTTCACTATTACTAGGTAGGCTAGCAGCTCTGCAAATTGATACCTTGGGTTAGGAGCTCCTGCAGGAAATGTGGAAGATGGAGAATAGCAACAGCAACAACCCATCAACAGGAAAACCATGTGGGTTATTGCATGCTGACTGCCTGTTACCATGCTGTCTTTCTAAAAGAGAAATTGCCATTCTGACACAAGCAGAGGGCTTTTCTAGTTCTCACTCTTTCCACAGTAGATATGGTGCCCAGAGAGAAACGATTCCCCCTGAGAGACAGCTGGATATGGAGAACATTATTTTATCTTATTAATCAAGCAAATTAGTTTTAATGCAAGGAAAGAATGAAAGGAAAGGAGAGCCTGCCCTTTGAAAGTGGTTACTATTTTAAGCTTGCTGGTGGTTAGGCTCAAAATGTTTTTCTTTGAAGTTGCTCTATGTTGTAATACCTTTTCTGCTGCCTTGCTGTTGAAGGAATAGAAAAACTCAGACAGCGCTTTCTATTCTCCCTGGGACAGTTGTTTTTTTCCCTGCGAATTTTTTATATATTCTTCAGAAACCTATTTTGTTCGCCACCATCAAAAAATTCTAGGCATCTACCTGTTTACTGGACTCTTGCTAATACCCGGTTTAATACTCCCACTCTGGAATCTTTAAGCTGGCATTATCACTAAGCAATACAGGTCTAGTGTTGAATACTTCAACAGGGATTTTCCAGTGGTGTTTGAGTGCTTCTGTATAAATGAGACTCAGTGGCCCTTTGAACTGTCAGTTAAGTGCATACCTTGATAAATGTTACAGGCTGTGATGATAGCATTTGTGAGAGTATAAGAGCCACTCTCAGTAATCTTGAAGCCTGTAGGCAAAGCAGCTATTACAGTGTACTTCGGGGCAATAAAGATTGGTGCTAGACACAGAGATTTAGTTTGTATTCAGTACCCTTCATCTAGAGCAAATTTATGTGGACAGTTAGAGGTAGTGTGGATTAACACTTAAACTGAGGATTTTAGCTTCTTGTGCGATGTCCATGACCACAATGTCTGAGCATCCTGTATCTGCTTCATAGTTTCTGTTCACATTATTCTGTTTTGTAGAAGAGCAGTTTGGTTATATCCTCGATGCCTAGTGCAGACCTGGAAAGTCTGTCTGTATTTCATTAATCTGTCCAGTCCCTATAATACAAGATCAGTTTCTTTTTGAAGAACGCATGGACTGTAGAAATTTTCCACATTTATTCTCTCTGCAGATCTTTAAGCTCAAATTTTTAATATCTAACTAGGCTTGACAAAGTTAAACCAAGGCAGTGCTTTGGAGTAGTAAGGAGAGAATTGAGGTTTGAGTGGAAAAAAGTAGTTCATGTATCTATCTCTCAAGACATAGATTTATTTATTTCTAAAGTAAAGTAATGTATTGGTGAAGTCAGAATATAAATTATTTCTTGCACTAACTTCTATCTAAATTGCTTTAAACCCTCAATTGCATTGGAAGAGGGGTGAGGGAGCATAACAAACCATCAGAAGATGCAAATAATTAATGTGACTTTTAAAAATGTATTGATGAAACACTATAGCACTCTCTACTTCATCATCCAGCTTTTCAAAATTAAACAACCCCCATCTCTAAGGAAACAGGCCTTGCAGCATGCATAGAAGATTATTAAACACAGGGCAAAAATGCAGAACTGTGTTAGGAGAATATTTCACCTGGAATTTGACATTGAGAAGTTGTTGTTTCTAACATCAACTAGGAAGTTAAATTAAGTGTAAAGATGCTTCATAAATAAAATCTATAAACAAGCAGTACCATGCGGTTTAACAACAGTTAAGCGAATCAATATGTTGAGTAGAACAAACTGGATATGCTGTTTTTATGTGTGGTACCTTGGGTTGTGCCATACTGAAAGGAAATTGTCATTAATATATTAGGTGCCTTGTATTGGTGCATTTCCCCTTCCCTTATCCTTCCCAATGCCACCTTACATGTGTGTGTGATGTGGCAGAAGGAACAAGAAAAGACGTCTATTGAGGATGAGCTGGGCATGGAGTTAGTCGCATGAATATTTGATGAGAACTAAAGGAGTCACACGCAAGGACAGGGAAGTTGTGAGAATTGTTGCAAGAGTGACTGAGCTGCTCTTCAGATTTATTTATATAGGCTTTCTTCATTTTCTTAATGGTCTTTTGCTATAAATAGAGAATGTTGAGTGTTGAATTTCATGGTTGCTTTTGTACGAAACTGCTAAGGGCTTGACTTGCAAACCTTGCTTTAAGTTTTGGGGGTTTTGAAAAAATTCTTCATCAATATCAATATTTCTTCACTTTGGTACCACAATATAATTCCGTTGGGTACAATTGCCATGTATGGCAGTTTGTTGAATGGTATCCTGTGATCAGCTGGGCACAAAATTGCCTTGAGTAGATTTGATCCACAACACAAAGAAATGAGAATGGAAGTGGGATTGATCCCAAAAATTCCATGAACCAGCAGCTGCAGAGAGAACTGTGGACTGTAGAGAGTCCACATAAAATTGCTAATCTGTAATTTTAAGTCTTTGTTTAAATCTGTGATTATGATGCAAAGTTTATTTTTTTCTTTCTGTGCTTGGCTGAAAGCATATATATTTTCAACGTATGTTTGAAGATCGCTGAGAGCTGCTAGATGCAGATACTGAAGAAATGAATTCACCAAATCACTAATCTTTTTAATTTTTTAGTTTCTTTTTCAAAATACATCCAGCTGATATAATTTAATATTCTGGTTTTGTGCAGAGTCTTGGCTAATGCATCTGTTGAATGAATGAATAAATAAATGGAAAGAAACGCAGTTTTAATTCTGGCAAAACCTATTTTTATTTTTTTACTTGTAGAATTGGCAGCAATATTCTACTCTAGGATAGTATTATTGGTTACTGACATAGTGGAATAATAGTAGCAGATAGAAATAAATATGAATGTCACTTAGTTTTATAGCTTGAGGTTTTATTATTTTTAAGTAATTTTAGCACCTGCAAAATAATGCAAGATGCTGGTTTCTCTTTTGACAAATATTACACATTCACAGATTAATGTATAGCTTCCGATTTCCACTGATTACTATTATCTAGTAAGTGCTTGTTAGATACCAAAGCAGTGAACAGTGTGAGCAGGTCACAGATTAGGTCAACCTGTTCTTTGACTGAGGCTCAGGAAAGCAGCCAGGCAGCTATTGTTTTACCCTCTGAACAACGAAATTGATTTGTGTGACTGCCTTTTGGCTTTTGAATTCCTACTGAGTTAGTAATTTATTTATTTGTTTTGATATTTGACTGATATTTGAACTTTAAATGAGGAAATTCTGTTATGCTTCTTCTGGGAGAAGAAAATTGTATCCAAATAGTTTTAATTACAGTACCCAACTCTTCGCTGTTCAGTTTAGCTGATAAATACAGGGCTGCTCAAAATGCTGGCTGTGTCCTCCACCCCAGGCATTCTCAGCACTGTTCCAGGTCCTCTACCAAACCTGGGATTTTGGGGTGCTGTCTCAGCTGGCACAAGGCAGCTCTTGTTGCTCTTGAGGAAATCTGTGATTGCTTGACTTGATTGAAACTGCTGTCACCACTGCCACTGACAAGCAGTGCTCCCTGTGAGCCTGACGTGTTCAGCTGAACACTGTGTACAGAGTAGTTATTCTGTAACTCCTGTGATCGATGTAGCATAGTTCTATTTTGTATGAATGTGTGTATGTACATAAAAAGTACATAATGGTTATAAAAATGACTTGATTCTCAGAAGTGCTATGATTTACACTCTTTCTGGCAATAGAAACAATGTAATTGTTGAATTCTTCAAATAGAGATTCTCCGTTGCATAGTGCTTTCTCCAGAGTGGAATCCTGCTTCCAAAAAGGTACCAAGAAAGAATGCTGAATTTGAGGAATTGTACCCTTAGCCCAGAGGCTTTCCAAAATAACCTTTTTTCCAAGGATGGGCCTGCTGCAATGGCAATGGAAAAATCAGTTCAAGCTGTAGTTTGAATGGACATTTTGACCCTTTTATTAATTTTGACAGTGGAGATAATTTTTTCCCCTCTCTTCCATTTAACAAAAGCTTTTCTTTCAACATTTATTCTGCTTAAAAGCATCAGAAGTAGTATTATTATCTGTGTGGGCATTGGGAAGGAGAAAAGATGGACACAGATCTACTTAAAATATCAATCTCTGATAAAATTTTTTTGTACAAATGAAGTAACAGTATTCCTGTATTCTTTTATATTTTTAATCTGAAATAGTATCGTAGAATTGTTAAGGTTGGCAAAGACCTCCAAGATCATCAAGTTCAACCTTTGACCAAACACCACCATGTCAACTAAACCATAGTGCTAAGTGCTGTGTCCGTTTGTTTCTTGAGCAATTCTAGGGTTTGTGATTTTACCACCTCCTTGAGCAGCCTGTTCTGATGCCTGATCACCCTTTCAGTGAAGAAATTCTTCATGATTTGGGATTTCCTTTGTATAACTAAACCAGTTCCTAAAGTTTAAAAAAAATGTAGATACATAGTTGAAGGTGTAAGAAAGTTCTTTTCTTCACTTCTCTCACTTTGATAGATTTTCTAACTCTCCATTTCTATTCATGGGTAGAAATAAGTCAAAGGGAAAAAAAACTGGGGCAAAAATAATTAATCAGCTGGGAATGGATGAAACATTGGACAAAATCCTAAACTGGTATTAGGAGACAATGATATTTCTGTTACAACAGAAACTGTTCACAGGACTTGTGTGGTAGCTATGTTTAAGTGTAAATTTGTTTCTCAGACAAGTTACTTGGTATTCAACGTCTTCCCTTTGTAACAATGCTTAAAATGGTAGCCAAAAGTGCTGTGAGATCTTAAGGTGGGAGCTGTAGACGAGTGCTATTTTCTGAAAGTTATTTAAAAAAATACAGTCTGTATGGTTTGTGAGCAGTTTTACAAACTGCAGCCTTGCATGACAAATGAAAGCAGTAGGGAAACTGATTTCACTTCCAAGCTTCATGCATCAAATGTTTTTTTAAATATCAAGAAAAAGTGCTGTAACAATTCCATCTGAATATGGTGCTTTCCTTTCCTTAACTGTTTAAAACTAAGCATCATTGGGTGTGTAAATATTGATAGCTTTAAAGACTGGAGGAAAAATTACTGTGAAAAATGTAATATGGGTAGACTCAAATACTGCAATTTCAAGACAAAATTTTAAACAGAATGTGCTAAAACTAGTTTTAGGTAATTCTCCCTTAATAATAATAAATATACAACTCTCCATGGTGCCCCATCACTTTTGTGCAGAAAATGGCAGCAAGGGAAAAACTGACACTGCTCAAAGGGCGTTTTACAATTACAATTGATTGAAATAATTAGCAGTGCATGAAACTGACATAAAATTTCTCTTTCATTATTTATTAAATAGTAACTTTTCTGAAACACAGACTGTGGTCCTTCATCAGTGTCTACAGAGTGATACTTTACTCATATTTAAAGAAGGAAACCTCTGAGTGTAAACCATTGTGTATAGTTGTGCATGGTTTTTAAATGATCTGAAGAATCATATCTTCTCAGGCTCTTTTTAGGATTTCCTTGCTTGAACTTACATTAAAGTAAGCATGACTGAAGAAATGGTGTTGAAGTAAGGCTCTCCTCTCTGTTTGTAATCTAAATATGATCTTTGATACATTTAAAATTATTAATTATTGCACTAGTTCCCATAATTACTAGAATGAATTCACTGCTGTCTGCCTTAAGCTGATGCTTATTACAGAAAACCTGCTTTATAGTTGATCATGGTAATACAAGAGACAAAATTATCATTCTGCCATTGTGAATATAATAAATACTGCTTCTATTTGTATTACCAAGGCATACACATCTATCTCTGTTGAAATGTAAAGCACCATACTGGCTTTCTAGTACAATACTAAATATTAGAAGTAAGTAAGTATTTTATTGGTGAGTGCAAAACGTGAATGAATTAGATTTATGGATGGTAAAGTTTTCTATATGTTTATTTAAAGTTTCTATCATACTGTTGTGCCACACTTGCAGTTAGAATAGTTATGCATTGAGTTCTGAGTGATCTGTATCTCAGGCTGGACAAACCAGGCTGGATTTTGAATCAATTAGAGCATTTTTAAGTCTGGAGAAGTTTATTTTTAGTCTTGAAGGGAGTTCAATAGACAAAGATGTCTTACAGTTTCTACTTTATAACTATAGGTTGTCTTGGACAAATCCTTTTTACCTTCATTCATGGATGGATTAAATAAATTGGCAGCTTGCTTAGACAGAACCTAAGAAAAGCACAAAGAAAAGGCAATTCTGTCTTGGAACATTACACTGCAGCCCTTTCACCTGCCTCTGAATTGCAGTGAATGACACTTTCTTCTTCCTTTTGATCTGAAGCTTGATTTATAAAATAATACTTTACTGTTCTATAGTAGCAGAGAAATCAGGGTTATGAGTTTGGTTCAGAAAGAGGGTAGATGAAAAAAAAGAACTGGTATACATACCTGTAGAAGGAAAATAGTTATGCTGCTCAGTTTCCCTGCATAAGTGATTCCACTTGAGAAGGCATGAGTGCAGTGATCCCATTCTTAGAGAAGTTCCCTGAATTCTTGCTCAGAAAATAACAAATCATTGAAATACTGAAGTTTCTGGGCTTGAGCTTCTGTTTCTAGCCCCAGTTTCAGATTTGAAAGTCTGAGCTGTGAAAGTTTTGGTTCATCAGTTTCACGAATTCTGAAGTGTTACTTATTTAAAGCAGGTTGAGGTAGTTGCACCAATGTATTATGTAATGTTATACTCAGAAATATTCCCCCTACCAAGGTAGTCAGAAGAAGTTGGTTTATATTGCTCTGTTGTAATATGTAATAGGTGACCTACTTTTGTACTTTCTACATGGGAACACAAAGAACAACACTATATTTATGTACTTTGAGATCTTCCTACACATTTCTCCACCCTTTCTTTCTTTAGGTTTTTCCTCCTTTTTTGTATTCTATGCCCAGAAATGAGAGACTCAATGAAATAAAATGACTTAAGGTTTTTCATTTGACCAGGGTACAAAATATGCATAAATTTCTATTAAATGTAATCCTAAATGGATAATTTTACATTTTTTTTAAAATAAGAAGGATTTTTTTTTTGACATATGTGTCTTCCATATACCTCTGTATTTGTTTGAAGTTTAGGTTTTTGTGTATGTCTCACATAACTTTTTGTTTTTAAATTTGTTCCTAAGGAACTCTTGGATCTTTTTATTTAGTTTTTAGTGAGTTTTTTTTTTCTTGGTACAGGAGGAACTTGACTCTTGCATAATTGAGTGTGAAAAATGTATTATTATAATTGATACAGGGAAAATGCTGTTAAATGTATAGCTTAAACTAGACTCTTCTCCTTGCACTGACCTTTTCTACTGTATAATAAAACATACTATTGTAACCAAGTCAGATAGCAGGAAATTTTCCAGCAGTAATGTTTTTCAGATTCGTGTCATCTGTTCAATTGGCGTTTATGAAGCACTTGGAGGTGCTCAGACGAATGAGGCTGTGTTAGTGTATGTGTTAGAGGGCACCGTTTGAAGGAGCAGCATGTCTAAATAATTGCATCTTGGACTTTTATAAATAGGGTTGTATAGAAACCATCCTAAGTAAAACAGCCTATGAAAGGCAAAACACAAGCGTTAAATTCCTTGGATGCCTTTTATTGGGAAAGCAGGATTCATAAAGGCACAGTATGTTGTAGGCTTTATTTCACAGCTCTGCCAACACGAATCCAATCTGAGCTCGAGCACAGCTGCTATTCCTGCCAGTCCTCCTCACTCTCCTGATGGAGCTTGATCAGCTCTCTTTGTTTTCTCTGCTCTCTTAAAACGAACGCTGTTTAATGATCTTCACTAATGAATTTGTGATGTCCTGTTCAGGGACTTTTATTTATGGAGTGCTTCCCTCCCAGCATTAAAATATTCTTTACTGACATAGTATAGGGTAAGGTAACGAGAAAAAATAGATGTGAAGTTCAGGATGGATTGGGATGGATAGAAACACATAGAGAAAACTAGATGTTCTTACAACAATTGTGCTATTCTTTTTATCCCTGTAACACAGTTACTCCTCCTCCGCCCCCCACACAACAGATTTGTAATGAAAGAATAGAATCTTGTGCAGGCTGCAACTCCCAAAGGTAAAACCCACAGTACTAGACTTCCATCTGTATATCCTATTTTATTTCAGGGAGATTTCATTTCGTTTTCCTTGGTTAAATTAGTCTGAAATACTGTCTTTGCAAGTTCATTAACATTATTCTATAATGGGTGTCTACCGTAATTTTTGAAGTTTTATATTCAGTTTCTTGGTGGTGGTGCTTGCTATTTACCTGATGTTCTTGTCATCCTTTCTGTCATGTCCTGATGTTTGTCATGCTCTCTTGCCTTTGCACTCGCCTTCATGGCCAGTAGTGTTACTCCTGACCTGTTCTCCATAGAAATCCTTTTCCCTGTCCCCTTCCACCCTCATAATAAAATTCTAGAGTAAAAAAAAAAAAGTCACCTGTGTTAGGTATGTGTAATTGGAGTGGAGAAACGAATCCTCTTTGGTTGAATAATATATTTTTATAGAATTTAAGAAGATTATTTCACCAGAATACTTATCTGTAATGTTTGCATTTACTAAATGTAGCCCTTACTGATTAGTAAAGGCTTTTAGCTGCTTGGAGAAACTAAAGCTATACATGTGAAAAAAAAAAAGCTCCCCAGGGAAGGGGATAGTGCTGGGTTTTGTTTCTACTCTGCAGCCAGCATGCTAAAATTTACTGGATCAATACTTGGAATCAATATACGAGTATTGGATAGTTTCTTAGGAGCAGTTAGGAGTGTAGGAGGCCTAATCCTGATGAGATCTGTGCACTTGGATCATTTAATAACCTGCACAGCTATGGGGGCAAGTAAAGCCTCAGTGCCGAGTGTAGGACTGGGCACTGGTTCTGAGAGCTTGGCTCGCCTGATGTGAAGTGAGTGCTGATCATTGCTCCACAGGCTGGGACTGCTCCAGGTGTCAGTGACCACTGCTCTTCACTGGCTTGTAAGACACTATCATTATCCCTCTCCTATGCCAAGTAATCAATCCCTCTTCCTCTAAAACATGAGCAAATAGCTGAATTAAGTAAGTGAATTACTACGAATATACATAGGATCCACCTAAGCTCTTTCATGAAGGGCAGTGATTGAACATTTGAAAAAAGCTGATAACAAGTATTATCTGAATAATCTGAACTTGTCTAATTGCCGTTTGAAAACTTTTCCCACACACAGTTTATCCTTACTGAAGGTACTTGTTTCAATACCAGGTAATTGACACTTTTTCTTCCCAAGTTTGTTATTCTGCTCAGCTCTGTTCTCTAAAGAATTTGTATTTCTGCTTTGAAATTTTTGAGTGCTTTTGCTACAAGTAATTTGTGCATTAACTTCTTTATATGTTGTAGGCGTGTGCTAATTAGCACTAATGAGTTATTGAGTAAATAGAAATCAGAATAGATACTAATTGCTGGGTAAGATAGTGAAAACTTGATGTCCGTACAAGCCAAAACTTTACAGAGTTCTGGTTTTTATTGCTTTAACATGAAGCTTCCTAGACACAGTGGATTAAAGACCGACTTCCATCTCTGGTTAATTGATACTAATTGTTCTCCTGTTATTCTTTTCTCCTTGCACCTCTGCTGTGCACAGCAGCTCATTCCTTGCATAGGTGTGTCTGGAGGAGTGAGGAGCTGATGCTGAGCAGTGGCTGAAAGCTGCTGAGGTCATTTTCAGCAGAATGCTTGTGTGCGTGCAGAGGTGGGGAGGAGGTGACATGGTTGGGAGTTGTGGAAGGGAGGCAGCTGGAATAAAAACTGATTTTTTTTTTCTTTATGTCTATTGTAATAGCATTCCTTTGACATTGCACATAGCTATTGGTGTGATCTGCATGCTGTGGATTGAGATTGCCATGGTATCTGTTAGGGTTTTAAATACATTTTTCTAAGTGTGGATGAGAAAATTAAAGTAATTAATTTTGCATGGACTCGGAGACAAGAATTGACCACAGCCATTTTGCTAGCAAAGTTTGCACATTCTTTTTGTCATTCTTTGTAACTGATTTTCTGTAACTACTAATGGAAAGAGTTTAATAAAAGGTAATAAACTCATATGATTTTTTTACATAAGGCTACAAGTCTCATAAAGCATAAATGTGTTAACACTATTGAATTCTGTAGGCCTTTTAATACTTTGAATTTAAAAAATCAAGTAAAAAGTAAAAAGCAAAAGACAAACCCTGAGCAACTGGAATGATAAGAGTCAGTGGCAGAGCAGCTTTCGCATGTAAAATAACGGTTTCATCTTTGTTTTGTCTCTTTGTAATTTATTCTATCCCAAGATCTGCAGAGTCCTTAAGCCTTCCAACCATTTTTATATTTGAGCTGGAGGTCTTCTGTGACCATAGTATGTTGAAGAAATTTTAGTACTTTTTTTTCCCTGGACACCTCTAATTTTTATTGTGATTTCATTATTCTGTATTTTAAAAACTCTTTTATACTTCATTAGCTGTTTTTGCAGCACAGTCTATCCCCTTTCTGTCAGAAGCTGACTTAAAATTCCATCCTTCATCCATCCACCTAGTACCTATTGTTACTTTTTGAATTTAAAATTAGGGCTTAATGTCATAAACCAGTAGAAATACAGTACATCTCATATAAGTATTAACTCTATTTTTAAAACCTACAGGGTGGGAGAAGAACAAAAGTGAGTGGCAGTTTGTCTAGTTGCTGGGACAGGGTGTAAGGGATTCATGGAGAGGAGCCCTGCTGTGTGAGGAGAAGCAGTGAATTGGGGTGAAGCTGTAGCAGGCTTAGGAGGAATTCAGAGATGCAGCAGCAAGCGAGTCCAGCGAGAGAATGAATTATTTATTAATTTTACAATATCATTTTTATATTCTAGTTCCAAAAGGACCATTGGGCAGCGTCCACACCTGTCCTGAGGTGATAGGCTGAAGCATCAGACGCTCATTTAAAAATATTATGTTACTGCAACAAAAATATAAGTGAAAAAACAACAGGTGTGAGAATTATTTAGAAAGACCTAACTTACTGTTTACATAGCTTGCATAGCAAAGGAAAGTTCCCACAGAATCAGTGCAAGGAGGTGGAAAGTTCCTCTGCCCAGCAGCTTTTCAGTATCCACATGAAGCACTAGACAATTATCTGCAGTTTTGTTCCCTTATCGATATGCAGTTGCTTCTTGGTCTTATTGATCTTTTCTGCTTATTTAATGTACTTTCATTTTATGAGACCTATACAATCATTTTTGGAGTAATTTGAATTGGTTTTGAATTATTTTCGCTTGCTGTGACACTGTTTTTAACATACTGGGTTCATTTACTGGGTAGCTGTACTGTTACTGCCATTAAGAGAAAAATAGCTCATCTACAGAACCGGGCAACTATCTATAGCCAAGTGTCCCATGTTGAACGATTTGACCTACTTGAGAGAGCTGCACACGCTCCGTATCTCTATTTCAAAATGTCATGTGTTGTTCAGTAGTTTGTTTGGGGGTTTTGTTGTTTATTTTGTTTGTTTGTTTGCTTGTTTACTCTGAAAACTGGGGAAATACTAAAATACTAATTCACGGCAGAGCAGTTTGATTGCAGTGTGAGCTGTGCTGAAGATCAGCTTGCTTATAATAGACTTTTGCTGAGCAGCAGCCCATGGAGTGCTGTGTGACAGTGTCATTCTTAATTCTCAGCTCACTGTGTGCCTGGCGGCGTGTGCTCGGGGCGCTGGCTGGAAATCCAAGCAGGTGCCTCTTGCGGAGCCTCGTATCTCATGCCCCGGCCTTGTGCTCTGTCGGTGCTGAGGTGCCTGTGTAGCTTTGGTCTGGGCTGCACTACAGAAATTTTGCTGTCATGGCTCTTGCAGATGCTCCTTTCAGCATACACGTAATGGCGTAAATGCATTTTTGCCAAGTCAGCCTGTGTTAGCTCTGGATTGAAGTGGGATACATTCCACCAGCAGAAGCCCTTTTGTACACTTAAGCTTTTTTTGGCATAAAAATTCTGTAGAGCTTTCACTTTGTTGCTGGGGTGGTGCACTAAGAAAAGTTTGTGATCTAGAGCTGGACTTAATAGAATAGAATATAGAATCAACTTTGTTACACTTTAGTAAGCAAAGCTAGTGAAAAATACTGGGTGAGTCATGATGAATACTGTGAGTCTTTTTTTTCTATCCCCCTTTTTTGTCCTCAAAACAATTTGATGGTGCTGGTTTAACAGATGGGCAGAAAACCTATCACTATGTGTTGGAAAACTGTTTCCAGATGAAGAACAGTTTTCTTAAATCATTTGCACCCTTTTTTCTTTGTTCAACATTGACTGAACTAGTCAAAACATTTTAAGCACATTAAGCAATAACATATTAAGTGAGTCTATAAAATAATTAAATTTAAACTAGAAGCTAAGAGTTCTTAGAAATATTTACATTAATATTTGACTTAGTTTAAATCTTACAATAACTACTTTTGAATCTTCTAGGAATCTTGTGCTGTAGATAAAGAAACAGTTTGTTAGGGTTGATGTGCTGTTTCATACTGAAATATTTAGCATTATCTGGTAAATTTATTTCTGCATCAAGAAAGAGCTGTGCTTTCCCTTTGTTGTAAATGCTCAGCTATGATGATGAAGCAGAGAGACTTAAGGTTTATGTCTCTCCTTCCAAGAGACCTTTTGTAGAGTTATTAAGGTGTTGCAGCACCCTTTGTTTTTCATGGACTTTATTTCAGTACATTTTCTTGTAGAGGAATTGCACAGCACTGCTGTACCTGAATTCAGGCAGGGGTTTTAATGGTTCTTCCCTATCTGTTTTGATCCTGGTCACTGCTGTTAAGAACTTTTATGAGTCTGCCCTCTGCATGTTCTTTGGGAAGATGCAGACTTTTAAAATTTATGTAAGGTTAATAGTCTGCACAATTTTGCAGAGTATGAGCAAGTACTTGGCAGGAAGTGCCAAAAAGCTGTGGCAGATTTATGTTGTGCTCTGTAGTCTCAAACCGGGTTCAAAGGACACTGTTGATATCAGGTGACAAGTAATACGCCATGAAATAACTCTTCTGTGGTGGAGATGAGTCAGGTAGTTATCAATTTCTAAACACATTTGCAAAGCAAAATCCTTCTGACAAGAGAGGTTTGGAAGTTTTTTGGATCTGCAATTTGCTGGAGTGCTGACAAAAGGTGTATGCAGATTTGGGGTTCTTTTTATCCCTGTCCTCACTGTGCGAAAGGGGATCGGAGAATCCTGTAATTTAATGCTCCAGTGTTCAATAATTCTCAAGCCCTTTCAATGTCTCCAGTATGTTTTCCCTTACATGAGAGAAATCTCTGGTCTGCAGTTTTTTCCCCATTAAGATGCTCTCTGTCTTAGCTCTGCCTGCAGGCTCTCTGTGCAGTTCTCACCAGCGAATCGTTTGATTCCTCTCAAGCCCTCGCTGGAGGGGAGCCAGCAGTGATCACTTTCAGGAGGAGGCAGTGAGAGAAGTGTAGCTAAAAAACAGCTCCTTAACCTTTCTCCATAAAGCATGTCACTTGAAAGTGGAGATACTACAGCATCCTTTGTTACCAGGCTCAGACTTCTCACACCATGCCCCTGTTTTTTGAAAAAATACCTTTGAAGATCTGTCTCAGCTGCTGCATGTTCTCTGGAAAGGGAAAGTCAGTACTATGCCTCCATGACTGTATTGCTAGCTTGTGGCAATGCAGGATTGAAAAATCTCATCCTACTTTTATGTATTTCCACATTTTTAGATGTCATTTTCACGATAAAGTTTGAGAACCTGAACTTTATAGATCCCATTTAGTTTTCAGGACTCTGAAAACCTGGGGAGTGCAGAGCAAGGGTTCTGTAGAAGTTCAGGAATAGAGAAACACAGTAAAACATGCATACCAGTGTTATCTTAAAACAGTTAGAACTATGCCATGATTTCTTGAGGACTGACTCAGTTTTTAGCTCTTAACTCTATTTCTGATGCTTCCCTTTGTTGTTTCCTAGGGAAGGAAAGAGGGGTTAGGTCCCTCTTTCCACCTCTCCATGTTCTGCTTCCTCTTTTCTGACTATGCACCATATTTTCCAGTTTTACTCGGGGCGAAGGGTGAGGGAGACTGAAACTCACAGCAGCATAAGTGGTTACTTGGAGAGTGAAGGTACAATGAAGAACATACATGCAAACAGTACTTAGACTCCTCAAAGACATGAAGCATGGAGAAGTATTCTGAAATGTTCTGCTTTATCAAGAACCAAGGAGGTTTTATTTTTCTTTCCCTGTTTTTTTTCTTTTCTCAGAAATGTTCTTTTGGTGTTCTGTGTATTTTATTAACTTTAAATGATTCCGTCTGTCAGTCTGCACAGATATCTCTCCTCTTAGTTGCTGCAGGGCCTTTGATACTCAATTTCAGGTTTTTTTCCCCTCATTCTATTTCTAAAACAAGAATTGTGTTCTGCTTATTTTTACCCTTGCAACAGACTTCATACAAATTTTTTCTGTCATTTCTTGTAGCGTATGAACTTTGAGTGATTATTTGTAAATATCCACCCATCAACCCCTCTTCTATTCTCCTTTCTTACCAGCTACTACTTGTATATGAGATGATGGAAATCTGGCATTCTCTAAATGAGCCAATGAAATTATTTTCCTATTTCCTGTTATCAAATACAAAATTTTATTATTGAAGCCTTATGCTCCTAAGGAGTGCTCTGTCTTACCTAGAATGACTTTGAAGACCTGTCTGATTTCCCCTTACTCCAGCAATTTGCCTTGATCCCTAAAGCTGCTCACTGAATTCAGATCAAACATAATTAACTTTGTGGTTGAAAATGAATCTTCAGGAGAGTTAGATGAAACTTGGAATTGTTGCTTTCTGGGAAGGTTTGACATTTTGAAGTCCAGTTTTCATCCAATTTGTGACAAATAGGCCTTACTTGCTTTTCCCTCTGAAATTATTTCATAACATAATATGACATAATCAAAATATATTTTTTCTTTAAATAGGAAGCAATAGCTGCTTCCAAGCAGTTACTGAAATGTCTTATAAAATGCATTTAATTTTGATAAAATGCATTTCTCATTTATGATAGCATAAATACATGGATTTTTTAAAAAGTCAGTGCCTTGCAGACACTACACTTTTCATTGTTAGATCATTTGTGTAAATGAAATGGAAGTTCTGTTAAATCCGGAGTACTTGTACTCCTGTAGTCCTAGAGCTTTATTCCCTCTTCAGTGCTTGCTTTCAGAGAGTGAAGGAGCTGAGGTCCATGGGAGCTGTCCCAGCAGCCTGCTGTGGCCATCACAGGAGGACCCAGGGCTGCCGATCTGATGGGCGACTCTGTCTCTCGAAGGTCACTGCTAACACAAGCCTCTGCCAGGATCCTCTACTTCAGCCAGTCCTAAAATGCCATTTTATTTACAAATATGATCTGTGTAATGTCTTCTGAAATGCAGTCAGCTAATCCTGCCTTTTTAATTACTTGCAATGACTTTAATTGGATCAGAAAACAGAAAGAGATATAAAGTAGTGATGTAATAGGGTTCACATGGTGGGAGGAGGCCTGCTGTAAGCGGCAATTTGCAGTGGCTGTCACCGAGCTCTGTCCATTCTGCCATGCTGCAGTTCTTCTGTGGTGCAAGTACCGAGACGGCCATTTTCATTTAACATGCTCAGTAGCTGGAATTTTTCAGTATTTCAGGCTCTCAAGCCTTGGAAAAAGCTTTTTGTACTAAGAATGACTGACCAGTGTTGACCCCAGTGTGCTGCCGTGTCTTGCTGATGCTTTTGGAGTAGTTAGACCATACGGCCCTTCTGATGCTTTTTGTTTGCCACTTTCTCACCATTTCAGCAATCCAGTAAGTACACAAGCATCCAAAACCAAACCTCTTCATCTTCTAAAGGGCATTGCAGTCAAGCCAAACTTAACTGAGACTGTCTGGTTACTGGTTCCTCTGGCTGCTTTAGTGAAAGTTGGTTTTGGGGAGTCAGTATCTTAGAGCAACTGTTACTGCTCTTTACTTTCTGGCCATTTCCAGCCACAAAAGCAAGGTGCCTCACATGTGTCTCTGTGTGATGTACTTCTGAATTTAGGACTTGTAACTTTTCCCTGACTAGCTGTTCCTGATTTTTCTTTTATTTTAACCTATGTTGATTTTTTTTTAGAGGGTCCAACACACAGAAAGTAATTTGCAGCTGTACCCAAAGTACCCAAGACTTCATAAGTTTCTACAAATGTTCATCTTCAAATGCTTTCCTTGTGTATTTTTTTCTAACAAAAAAGTCCTTTTTCACGTACTTAGTTTGCAAATAAAATGGCAAAGAAGGTCATAAAATCAATTAAGTGAATCAAAAGTTTTACTTGATAGAATGGTCATGGACTTGTTTTTCTCAGTTGGTAGAACTTACGACTTCTTTCGTTGCATGGTGTTTAGGGTCATTAAGTACTCAGAGGGGTCAGGCTTAGGCTCAGCACTGTGCTGGCTCTGCTGTAGTTAGGGAGTGTGCCTGCTGTCCGTCAGTAACTCTCTGTTGGGATTCTTGTGCCAGAGACATAGTTATGTAGTGTTTGGTAAATCCATTACTTGCTAATCCCGAGATTATCCAATGAAGAAATACACGGCAAATGCTGCTGTGATATGGAGAGGGTGGAGAGGTCAGTCAGCAGTCAGTGGCCACTCCCTATAAATTAGTTTAAAATGGCTGAGGGGCCATTATGATGGAGGTACATGGAATGCTGTAGGAGGAGCAAAGGGACACAATGAACAGTCACCCTCTTCCATTAAAAGCCCAGAAAAGCATTGAATGAAACTGTCAGATGGCAAGTTCACGACCCAAAGTTACTGCGCCATGCAGTACATGCTTCGGTTGTCATGGGAAGCAGTGATTGCTAAATGTTTCCATGAGTTCCCGGAATTATTTTATAGTTAACAGAAAAGAAGCAGAAAGTGGGGATTATTGAACATAACAGTACTCACAGTACTTTAGCTCATAATATTGCGAAACCATAAACTGTTGCTCCATAGAGCTTCTGCTTTCCAAGTTGTCCATGCGTTGGGCTCAGCACCCTGTGTTGGAAGGAGCTTGGAGCTTGGCAGGAGCTTGGCTAACCTGAGGGCAAATTCAAGTCCTGGAAGCTAATAGCCAAAACCACAGCTCGTCTAGCAGCTTATCTCTTAGGATCTGTTGGTAGAGATTATATACTGCTTGCTGCGATATCCCAGAGATATGTATTTGATAGTAATAAGTTTTACATATTAGAATTGCATGTGTTGTGTTTCCAGTCAAGACTCTTTGCTGCTGCTGCTTCTTAATTTTCAGCATTTCAGTGATAAATAGTTTTGAGTGTATCAATATCATCAATTTTGAAGACCCTTGATAATCTTCGTTTAATTATCTGCTGAAGTTATTTTCAGTTTTTGATCTTTTTGTGGGTTTTTTTTTGCTTGGAAAAATCCACTTTCTGGATGTTGGAAAAATGTGAATCTTAATTGTGGTGCAGTGTAATAATTTCTTCAGAATTGGGTTCCTGTTAGAGAGTTTAGTATATGCTATTGAGAAATTGTTTTTTCCCTAGATTAAATATTTTCACCCATCTGTTAACAATTTGTGCCTTTAATGACTGAAAGACTTGCTTCAACTTAGTTTGCTTCCTTGGATATGCAAACTTTGAAAAAAAAGCGATTTATATTTATAGCATTGAGCTCATTACTTTGAACTCGGCTACAAGAGGTACTGATTTTTAATTTTGTGTCTCTGTGACATTAATGATAGTAGAAGTCAAATGTGTCATCAGTACTGTATTTGAGAAGACTTAGCTTTTCATTTTTATCCATTTTGAAATAATAGCATAAAATGGCTTCTCTTTCTGTTTACGCTGATATTTAGTCATTTTGAGAAGACAAGTACATTTTTGTGAAATCTAGTAATTTTCAATCTTCATGCATGAGCTTCCTAACTATTAACACCATGTGTTTCTTGTAGAAAATCATGGTCAGTGTATGTGAAAGATCTCAGACTAGTAGCAATAGATCATACTGTTCATTTATGTTGCCAGAGAACTTTTATAGGTAGCAGAAAAGGTATGTGCCACAGCTGTGTAAAGGCATTCCTGGAGTGTGCTTTAGGCAATTGCTCCCTTTTGTTCCGTGTTTGAGGAGCAGCTGTACAGGTAGGCTGCTTTAATTCCCTTCCACTGGTGTTCGTAGCTGGGCTATGATTTGAGTGTGTGATGTTTGGAGGCTGTGGTGAACACTATGGAGCAGCTCGTGTGGGGTAGGCTGGGAGGGCTGTGACATTTCCTTCAGCTTCCGTGTGTTCTTGTTAGTGCAGGTACGGCTAAACATCACAGTAAGTGCTAAGGGTGAGAGTAATGGTTTTTCAATTTGTATCTAGATAGCTTTTTTATCAAATTGCAGTGAATGTTGTAGAGGGGATGAGAAAGGTTTTAAAACTTCCTTTTCACTATCCAAATTGTACAAAATAGAAGGTATTAAAGAATCATCAGAGGCAAATGACATCAGTCTGTGTTATGGTTAAGTACTATTTCAGTTGAAAGGTCAAAAGATAGGCATCTGTGCAGGCTAACTTCAAATGCAAGTGTTTGGAATATGAACACTCCTAGGTTCAGTTTGGCTTTCAAACAACATTCTTTTCTTGCCCATCTTTTTAGTACTGTTGCTAAGTTTTATATTTGCTAGAAGAATTGGCAAGAATTCTGGCAGACTGGGCAGATTTCTGCCATAGGCTGATCTCTAAATTTCAAAAGGACTTTGCTGTATGAGGTAAGATATATTTCTAGAGGTTTTAAAATTTTGCAGTTGTTCAACTTGTCTACAGAAACACTCTGTATAACACAAGGTTCTCTTTGCTCTCCTGCAAAGTATCTAAGGTGCATAGAACCTGTGTGATGTATAGCCTATGCAACATCTGTTGACTATAAAGATGATAAAAACAGGTAAATCTGCAGCCAGTTGCAGGAAGTTATTGATGATATGCCAAGTGAGAGGTGGGAGGAATTAAATATGCATTTACTGAAGACAAAAATTATGTATATTCTAAAGTACCGAGGGAGTTAACATGGCTGTTACTAAAGAAAATGCAGTTCTGCTTTTGCAGAAGTGTTTTCCTGAAGGTGTAAGTATGAAAGGGTGAATGGTGGGTGTTGAAAATAGGCAGGGGAGACCCAGAAGGAGAGAGGAACATGAAAGAAATATTTGCAGCTTATATATATGGAGTAAAGAAAAAAAGTAGTATTCCCCCTTATGCAGGGGCCAAGATAGCATGATTTTTTTTATTACTTTGATTATATAGCACTGTAGCACTACTGATCGTAAAGTATCTTCTGGCATTTAGAAATGTATGTTAGAAACTACCTGTGTTCTCTCATGGGCAATCTACATTTTTGGATGCACATATTAGTGCAAAAATAATGATATAAACTCAAAAATTGTAGGATATATCTCACTGAAAAGAAAAAATGAAGTGCAAACTAGCTAGTTCAGTATGGTAATTGTAGACTTGCAGACCTGTAAGTCTGTAGCTGTCCATGTATACCTTTATCCAGGGGTAAAGTATTCAAAAATTGGGTCGTTAACCATTAACATCATGAATTAAAACTCACAAATGAACCAAAATCTCCCCTGCCCTCCTTCGAAGGCAGTGATTCAGTGAAGAGTCAGCCATCTTTGCCTTCTCAGCAACTGGTGGGATGTTTGAAAGAAGTTATTTTTGACTCAGATTCTTGAGACACATCATCATTTTCCTTCATTTTCTTTTATCATTGCATGGTCTATTGCAACATGGGATGGTACTGATGGAAACTGAATCATCTCACGTTTACATAATGCTCTATATTGAGAAATTCTACTTAGCTATTGAATGATAACATATTAATAATATGTAAAAGCTGCCAAAGAGACTTGTATTTTCAGGCCAGCATGTAAATTCAGGTTATATTTTGCATCTCTCATCTCATAACTATTTTGCTGGCTTTCGTGGCTTTAGTGAAGATGCTAACTTAGGCAAACAAAAGACATTCAAACTCACATACCTTCATTTAGACGAGTCCTTATCTCAGTTTCCTAGTTCAGGACGGAGATGGTTTACTTAATCCACTCCATTAGGAAGGGCGTAATTCTTTTACATGGGTTTATGGTGCAGTTGCAATATATTTTCAATGCAATTATCTCTGGTAAATATGAGAGTACATTCTTTTCATCCTGCTTCATTTTATATACTGATATGATGCTCCTTTTCAAGGACTGCTTATTGTTCACCTGTGGAGGTTTTAAGAAATATTTTTGAGACAGGAAAAATCCTGATTACTGTCTGCATGAAATTTGTTAAACACAAACTTTATTCACCTCTTTGTTTTCCAGTTTTGGATGCTCTCCTGAAATTTGAGCAGAAATGAGCATTACCATTGGCCTTGGTATGATGACACTAAATTACTCTTACAGATGAATAAGACCAAACTGTATGAACTGATCTGTGTTTGTATCCTTTCACTACATTCCTTCATAATTTTCTGTCTGTTATTTTTGAGCATTCTGTTATTCTCAACACTTTCAAAGCTAAAGTTCATTTCTTCTGTAATGCCCCACTTGGGCTACATCTCTCTCCTGTTCCATATTGTACCTTTCTGTCCCCCTTTCTGTTTTCATCTCTTTCACACATGCTGTACATTTGCTTTGCGTCTGTGATGCTATGAAGTCTGTTCAAAACCGAAATAGGACAACTAGATTTTTACTGGCAACATACTTTATTTTTACTTTGCTCCAAAAAAAGCCCAAGAGGAGTACTGACTTGTAGAGGTATTATTGTTTTGTTGCCAGAATAAATTTGATATTGAAAGTGCATGTGCATCTGAAAAGCAGTTCCTTATCTGTGCATTGTCTAAATTAAACTTCAGTGATTTTTACTGTGGAGAAGTGAGGTTTTTTCTGTTTATTTTTAATGAACACTCATAATTGTCAGAATAAAATGTGGACTTTGTAAGTTATATAGATACAGAGTTTGTTTCAATGATTATAACTTTTGTTTCATGTTACAGACCTGTTGTGCTTGTAATTTATGACCATTGGTACAAGAAATTTTCTTTTGAATATTTTCTGATTTCTAAGCCACAGCTCAGATAGAATACTTGGGCTGAAATTGGTTTCAGCTCCACCCAAATACTTTTGATGAATGCAATCTTTGTTACAGTTCTTTATCATACTTTATGAGTATTTTATCACAGAGAATTTAGAAAAACATGCAGTTTTAGTTACTGAAAATGTTTTGGGAGCTCTTAAGGGAGTTTCTCAAATCAGCCTGTTTTGAGGGAAGGCTTAAGAAGCTTAACATGATTTTTAAAGTTCTAGATCCTAATGTTTCACAGTTTATCAATTTTAATTATATTAAAATATAATGTGTGCATTTCTGCAGGTTAGTATCCCCCGTGGGTAAGGTGTATGGAACCATAAGTATGGTATTCTCCCCCCATGTCTAACTAGAATTTCCCATGCTGTAGCTTGTGTCTGTTGCCTCTTGTCCCATCCGGCTGCATCCCTGAGAAAGATCTGTCTGCCAGGTAGCAGCAGATGCAGTTAGATCTCTTCTTAATCATCTCTTTTCAAGGTTAACAGACTCAGTTCTCTCAGTTCTCCTCACGCTCACATGCTTCAATCCCCTGTCGTGGTGGTTCCCTATTGAACTAATTTGTCAGTGTCTCTCTTTTACTGGGAGGCATGGAGTACAGTGGCCTTACAAGTGCCAAATAATAAGAATAATGACTTCCCTCAACCTCCTGGGTACACCCAGTCCAGCATACAGCTGGCTGCCTCTGCCACAAGGATGTACTGCTGGTTTAAGTTAAATTTTCTGTCCACTGGGTCTGTTTCTGAAAGCTTCTTTCCAGCCAGTGAGCACCCAGCCTGCTTGTGTGGACAGTGCTGTGCCATCGCAGGTGAACAGGGCTTAACTCGCTTTTGTTAAACTTCGTAATGTTTTTGTCTGTCTTCATCTCAAGGTTGCTAAGGTTCTTCAGAATGGCAGCCCTGCTCTCCAGGGTGCTGAGCACTTCCTCAGATTGCTGTCACCCATAAGCTTGCAGAGGGTTAATTCTGTCCTGTCACCCGGGTTACTAACAATGGCATTAAAGAGCCACCCGCTGGATATGGGGCTGCTGCCTGCTCCCTGTGGAGCCGGCAGTCCAGGCAGTGGAGGGCGAAATGGAAAGCAGCAGGTTTAGTAGGTCGTGGTGAAGTAAGGTTGTGAGTTTGTATTCAAGGGTGAGGGGGAGGAATGGGGGAGATCTAATGGTGCGTGGGAGGGGGAACCTTAAAGGAGTTCAACAACTCTTGCTTTAGGCCTAAGTGAGTGTGGGAGTCGTGTGGTATAACTTGTGATTAGACCTAAGTAGTGTTTGTCTTGGTGTGTTAAGCTATTTTCTGAATCATGGCATTTTCACAGGAATGTCTCCAAAATTTGGTGCTCATTGTTAAGTCAGTGATGATGATAAAAATAGATCTCAAACTCATTTCCATCAGTTCCAGATCCTGCGTGGCATCTGATTTCCAGCCCAGAGAGCAGCAGGAATTAACTCTTCCATCAAGACAACTTAAATGCAGCTTTAATATAATTTAAAAATAGCTAGTCAGTCTTCCTCACTGCTCCCCCATAATTGTACTCAGTTCAGGGTGTGTTTTTTTTTAATTTTTGCATGCAGTCTGGAGAGAAGCAGCAGGTTTCCTCTGTAGATAGGATTGGACATAAATGATTATTAAAGCACTACTAAATATTTTAACATAAACCATATTTTATAAAAAAAATCAGGAACAATCTTTTGGAAGAAACAAAGCTGGTCCCAAGTGCAGGATGACAACCCATTCTTTCTTATTCCAACCTGCCTTTACTCTTAAAACTTTTCCCTTTGTTTTAACATGCTAGGAAATGTTCAGTTTTTTCATACCTACATGGCTTCTGAATTAGTGTTGCGTTTTCGGTTTTCTTCTGAAGTAAAGCTTTGATCAGCTAAGGTAATGCTCCATCACTGGAAGTGTTCAAGGTCAGGTTGAACAGGGCTTTGAGCAACCTGATATTATGGAAGGTGCCCCTGCCCATGCAGAGGGGTTGAATTAGATGTTCTTTAAAGGCCCCTTCTCACCAAACCATTCTATAACAATGTAACGTACATGACACGTCTGTTTTACAGTGCAAGATAATTGCCTGCATTTAAATGAGCAGTTCAAGTTCTGCTTTCTTTGACTTGTATGCTTTCCACCAGTTGGGTTTTGGTACTGTTGACCTGATTTCTCTAAAATGAAACCAGTCTTGGATTGAAATGAAAAGCTGAGAAGTGCTTTGCTCTGTTTTTATTTTTATGTTCCACTTTATTAGGGACATCTATCAGAAACTATACCTGGTTGTCTAATATGTTCTATTTCCTTTTCTGGACTTAAACAGAAAGAGTGTGTTAATGTGCTGTCTGGGAAAACAAACAGAAATAGAGAGCCAAGGGGCCCCACTCAGTTTCTGTCTCCAGCAGGACAATTTTGACTCACTTAATGTTGCTCAAACAGCTAAAAACTGAAATCTTATGTATTATGCATACAAGTAGTTAATTTTTAAGATGGTAGAAATTGCTTAAATAAGGACCAGATTTCATAGGAACTTAATGGCACTCTAGTGACACAGACAGATTTTATTCTCTGTCGTTTCACTGAAGAAATGTTTGCAGGAATTTTGCCGTACAGGAGAAGGAAAGAAAGATACCAAGAGTTTTGTAGCTAACTGTCATTTTAGTAAAATAAGTTTTTCTTTCTCTTTAATAATGAATTAATAATACCTGCAGAAAAAAATTTCAAAATTTACAATTTCCTATAGTGTATCTAAAATGTATGACATTGTATATGGCACCTAGTATACAGCAATTACATTCTTATTTTGAACACTTTATAAGGCATTGTAATGTATGCAGTTTTGATAGGAATGAACATCTTTTTCTGAAGAGCTCAAGTTGTATAAGCTGGCTGTAAGATATTGTTTAATAGTACCTGTAGTGGAATCCCTTCCACTTGATTTAAAGGCTTAATTTAAGGCTTGCTTCAGCAAGTACTTCAGTGCCTGGTGCAGAGTGTGGGGCAGTCATTTCAGCCTAAGTGGAGAATGTCTGTTTAAAACAGAATACGAGCAAAGGTTCTTTTTGGAGGCATTAGCTTCCAGTCTGGAGACTTAGAAATGTGCCTGCTCTTGCTCTTCCCCACCTGTTCTATGCATCAATTGCATGGCAAATTTAAGTGTCTCCATGCAGCAGACTTGTTCTTTGAGTTAGGGTGTTTGCCTATACCACCTTGAGACTAGAGATATAATGTAGAACCCTAGGTTGCTTTCACCAAAGGGTGAGCATTGGTCTTCTGCTGAGGTATTGGGATCTCAGGCTCTGTTCTAAGGGCTTTGGTTTTAAATTAGCTGCATTGGCAAAAACCAGCAAATTAACATATTCAGGCCCAGCAGCATCCTGGGTTGTTGGTTCAGATACAACAGAGGCAAACAGGATGTCCTTCCTTTTCAGTAGCTAGTGCTGTAACTAACATTTCCGTTAAGACCATGGAAGACAACAGAAAGAAATATTGCCAATAGCAGTTTAGGTTCAGTTTCATGAACATCTACCAATGCGCACATGAGTCTTCTGTAGTAGTTCTTGATAAATCATGTAGCCTCTCATCTTCTGCATATTTAAATCCCAGCAGAACTCTTGGGTATCATTTAGACCTGTTGACTTTTTGGAATTAAAATTAGTAGTTTCTTCAAAAATTGTAATTTTTCTTCATTATGGAAAAATAGCAGTATCTTCTTAAGGTACAGATATCGCCAACATTATCTACAACTAAGACTGCAGTGTGGGAGCCAGTGAGCATGTACCCCAGTTCTGTTCCCCTGATTGGTCCCTGCCTCTGTCCTGACTCTGGTCCAGAAAGTTCCTCCCTCCCCGTTCTCCCACTGGCCCTGTCCCTTTGTCCCTTCCTCAGTTTCCCTGTTGGTTCCCTTACTCTGCCCATGTACCACCCCGTGCCCTCAGACCATTGGTCCCTGATGTTCTCCCCGCCCCCATATAAAAATCCTAGGCACTGCATTGTTCTTGTCTTTGACTCTTGGCCCTTGACTGGAGAGGATGGAATAAATCTTCTCGATGGAATTCTAAGCAAAGAGCCTTCCCGTCTCTTTGCCATCGATTTGTCGCAGAAGCCAGCTGGGGTGTGAATAACCCCAGCCACATCGGCTAACGACACTGCAGGACTGAGTAAAACGAATGACCAAAGAGAAATAAGCCTCAACCTTCCTCAAACAGGCAAACAAAGATCTGTGATTTTACCATTCTATGATTTTAGTTAAAATGTCAGGAACAGGTTATTTTCCATTAATACCCTCTCCCCCCCTTCCCAATATCCCATGGAACACCTCTTAATTTGTCATTGGATTCTTGCATTTGAGGGGAGTTACATGTCTGCAGATCTTAGGTGTTTGCTTTTGGGGAATCCACTTCAGATGTTCTAATTTCCTTTTCCCCTCTTTATTAGTATCACTGAGGTTAGTTCTCAGAGCATAGAAGGGTTTCTCTTTTGACTCAAGTAGCCTCTTGAGTGATGCAGCTTAAGCACATTGGTTTATTACTGTCTTCTTTACTTTGTTATTTGTTAGTGCACCTGATTGTTCTCAGTAGACTTCTGTTGATTCTCTAATTTCTAGCAAGAGCTCAAAATCAATCTAGTCTATATAAGGAGTGTAATATGGTTTCTGTGGAGCTCATAGGGATGAGCTTCATAGTTATCTCTGTTCCAAAACATATTTTAATACCTACAGAAAGTTTTAATTTCTTATCTTGATTCTGTATTATCACAAAGAATATTTGAAGTTAAAAAATGAGATCACATAATAGAAAGAATCTGTGTTGGTGAGTCATTTAGATTAAGGAAAGCTAACCGTGTTGCTCAAAGTACTGTTTTTCTGCCTGATGTACTATCTGCATATTGGATTCGTCTCTGTCTATGAAACTCCTCTTACATATCTGGGAAGTATTGGTTTAAAGAATGCATTTTCACGCAGCATCTTGCCAGTAGATTAGAAAAGCTGTTCAGGTTTAGTAAACCAAGAAAATTTAGAATTGTAGTGACAAAAATATTTGTTTTATTAAAAAATACAAAGTTCTAGCCCTTTGGTAGGCTGAAGTAGATTATAAAATGTCACTTATTCCTGGATCTTAGTGTATTGTGCCTTGACATACCATATTTTTGTTCAAGAAAAGGATTCAGCAGTCAGTCTGTATTTTAAGTTCATAAAAA
Source organism: Oriolus oriolus (assembly GCA_013400235.1). Taxonomy (NCBI): domain Eukaryota; kingdom Metazoa; phylum Chordata; class Aves; order Passeriformes; family Corvidae; genus Oriolus; species Oriolus oriolus. Next base: position 562,117 of record VXBT01002535.1, on the reverse strand, counting down.
GTAATTTCCAGCTGTGCATTCTAAGCTTAATAGGGTGTGATAGAAGGGAAGCAGTACCAACACCCTACGAGAGAGTTAAGGATTTGCCTTTATGTTCATGAACATATATAAAGAGGTAGAATTATCAGAGGGATGAGAGGTGGAGAAATGGTTATAGGACTATAGCTCCCTCCTCTAATTTGCTCCCTGGCTGTGCTGAGAAGTGGCTGGAGCAGCATGTGGTGCTGCTGAGAGGGCAATGCCTGGGTGGGCTCCAGCCCTGGCACGTGGTGATACAAGATACTTAGGTTCTAATTTGTTTGAAGCACAAATCTTCCCAAAGGTAACAAAATGTTATATATGTGCTTTTTAAATCTCTTAAGGGAGAGATGTCAGTTATAAATATATTCTCACTAAATCTTCTAGAGTTAATGCAGTAATAGTTTTACTCCAGAGCTTTAAGGTTAAAGCAGATGGAAAGCTGACATGCTTTAAACTGGACACCAGTCCCCAGAGTCTGTGCTAGCTGTGGGGTGAGCCATTGTTTTTGTGTAATTCCTGACAAGAAGACACAAGTACCTTACAGCCCATGTCCCACTCACCTCTGATCATGACCACAGTGTTATTGGCTGACTGTGCATGGCAAGAAATAGAATAATGATCACACAAGTGCCTGAAGCAAAATCCTACATCTGCTACTCCCTGAGTTAACAACAGATAGTATTTTTGTTGTGTTTCACTTGACAGGGTTTCTTTACTAACTAAAGTTGACCAGTTGGAATGTGTGAATTCCTCTGCAATATTTTAAATAAAACAGGCCTGAAATGCACAGGCATTCTGGGTATGATCTGGCTGCTCTTATGTCAGCTGCCCTTCTGCTGGGTTTCATCGTGCTGTCCAGGATAGCAGCATCACTTTTGAAAGCACACAAGTGTAGAAATTTCTAATATTATGATGTCTGCTTAGATGACAAAAACTATCAAAAGGCACGTACCCTGCCTGTGTTGCAGCTTCTGCTCTCACATAAGAATGGCAGGAAAGCACTTGCGGGTGTTTTTGACATAGACCTGCTGTCCTTATGAAAACTGCTTTTCTTTTGAAAACTAATTGCTAGAGCTTCCTTACTGTTGAAAAAGCAACTAGGAGCATCTATAGTAGTATGGCTAGCCACTGAACCTACAGAAAGGCCCACTGTTTTGAAGTCCTGCTGAAATGCATTGTCCCAAGACATTTTGTTAGGATTGCAGAAAATTTGGAGCAAAGCTGCAGATTTTAACAGTTTAGCAGGAGGTAGCTGCCAGTCTGAGACACAGATGGAGGTATTTGGAGAAGCCAAAGCAGCATGGTCTTTCTGTTCTTTTCTTAAAACCATCAGAAGGACTAGATTTTTAGCACTTGAAGTGACTTAATTTAGATTTTGAGATAAAACGTGGCAAGAAGAAACAGTATCTTTTTTTAGTTGTCTTCCTCAGATTTTCTGTGGATTTAGGAGTTCATAGCCATATTTTAATTTCGTTTTGTTTGAGCAGCCTCGGCTTCCAGAATATGACTTTATGCCATAAATGAGCTACACAGCAGTTCTTGTATTTGTGTTATATGTATATATTTGGTAATATTTCACCTTTTTTAATCTCATGTTGCCAAGAAACTTCTTCAGAGTTTACTGTGGCAGTCGATTGAATTTGTGACAGTGCTTTGCTCCTTTTTTCTTTCTGTGCAGCTAAAAGAAAAGGGTCAGAAAACTAGTCTTGACATTCATGACACTTGCTCATTGGAACTTGTGGGAGTTTAATATTAGTTTTAGTGTGTTCATATGCCAGACCACCTGTAGAGATGCAGCTTAGTCACAGCAAAAAGTTGAAGGGAAATAAGGGGTAAGTGTGGCTTCTGTAGCCCATGGCAAAAGCAGCTCTGTAAACACAGCAGCACACAGGGCTTCATGAATAGCCTGTGCTGTCCGGCTGCTTGGCTGGCCTTTGACCCCTCTGATCCATTTTTAAACGAATGCATGCAGAGGAAAGCATTTGCAGGTGCTTAGTAGACTAAAACCTGTTTGACATACTCTACTGTTAAGAGAGATGATTTCCTTTATGCCTTACTAAGCTTTTTGCAGTATTTCAGCAAGCTTTTTGTTTTGATTTCTTAAATGGTGTTTTTCATATGCAGATGCAGGGATGTTCTCTACATAGATGTGAAATGACTCATTTGGAATTTTGTGTTCAGTTGTGAACATGTGATTGCTAAAATTAATCTGAGAACTAGATTAGTTTATTGTGAATAAACAAAAATAATTGGCTACTGAAGTGAAAGGTTATTTGGCAAAGATTTAAAAGTTCAGTTAACTTAGTTAAAATGTTTAAGTCTGTGCCTTAATAAACTTACTGTGAAGACAAAAACGGAGATAACTTTGTTAGGAAGTCATAGAGGGCTGGTTATAAATGGAAATAGTGGAACATCGTGTTATGAAGGAAGTATCTGATGCTGTATGAAAAGCCTTGGCCATTATTTGGCTAGTTTTATTTGATCTTTCAAAAAAAGCAGTGGAAAACCTGCTTGATTAAGCAAAATGTTGAAAACTCTGTAAATGAGAGTAGTCCTGCATTGCCTTAGAAATAAGCAGCAGTGTGAAGGCCTAGGCTACCTGGTCATGGGGAATTCTGTTGACTTAAATCCAGAAAAATAAAAAAGGAGAAAAAAAAAACATTGAGAAAAGTTGAATGTGAAAAGATTTTATTGCTGTGGTTGCCAGTCCAGCCCAGTAATCTGTAGCTACCCTACTCATGGTGGTTTCCATGATGGTAATAAATTTTGTGATGATTCTGTGATTAAAAAGGAAAAGAGTATATTATTTTCTTCTCTTGCCATTCTTTTGATCCCAGATGTTTAGAAGTGCAATTTAAATATATGAAATATAATTTGAACGTTTTAATGCATGTTTAATTTCAGATCTTAGAGCAAATTATGCTTATTTGAACATCTAGTTAGAGAAGTTTAATGATCTAGTTAATTCTTTGGGACAAGGATATGACTTCTTGCCCCTTTTTGGCCTGTGATTTTGATTCTGCAGTTCCTAGAACTCATGTCTTACACCTCTCCAGCAGTTTCTGGAGAAGAGTCTAGAGAAGTGTGTTGAAGTAAATTCAGTTTATTCAATATCCAGGTTTTCTTGAGTAATAATCCTTTGATTTTCAGTTTTTGCAGTATAAGACATTCCTTTGATGTACTGTATTGTCAAGTGTTGTACACAAAAATGTCCCTTGGAACTGACTGTAACTCTGAAATGTTTTAACATGCTTAAAATGTTCCATTATCCTGTGTCATGCTTATCAGTGTTTTGTTGCTTTTATAGATTATCTTTCTCAAGGGATAGATCTGTCTGGAATTGAAGTAATTGAAAATGACCTGCTTTTTATTGCAAGAGCTCGTCTTGAGGTGGAAAACCAGGCTAAAAGGTTGCTTGAGCAAGGTGTGGAGACTCAGGTAAAATACACTTTGTTCTTTACTCCCTTTCAAAAAAGTGTAAAAGAGCTTGAGCTTGATTTCTTTTGCTTTGTGTAGCACTGTCTAGTGTAAATTAAACAAGAAAAAAGTCTTATGTGAGAAATTCTCACACATGACAATATTCGAAGTAATTGACAAGACTGGCCTTGTGCGATATATACAGGAATAAAATTTTGCCAGATCTGATCCTCAGAGTTGGAAGAAAGTAGGTGCTGATATGAAGACTTTAACTGTAAACACTGTCATAAAAGCTTGGAGCATTAAACACCATATACAGCTTTGCCGATGTTGCTGAGCTTTATAGAGAAATATGAAAAATGCAATTTCTTAAAACTGTGAGAAGATTTCTACATTTTAGCTGTGCAAAAATATATTGAAAAGATCTGAAAGATTTGCGTTTTAACTGCAAAGTTTAAAGAGCAGTTTAAACTTCGAGGTAAATATTCACTGTAGGGAAATAAGAATGAATATGTATAATTACATTCATTCGTGTTAAATGTAATTATCTACATTTTAGTAACTTGGCTACATCTGTTAACTGTTTGCAGTATCTTTAGTGCTATTTTCTTGCCTTTGTAAAATTTAATGCTCTTTTGTCTATACTTTTTAATATTCTTTAATAACCAAAGTATTTTAAACCTCTATTGCTAGAGTAAGAGGAGAAATCTGGTACAAGTTTCTATCAAATTTGGATCTTAAATTAGAGAACAAAGAGGCTTAGAACAAGACATTTTTATGCTGTTTGTTACCAAGGGTTAAACTTCTCTGTAAGTCAATATAGTATTTGTTTATACTACTGAAGATTGACATGAAACTAGAACGTATACAGAATAGAAAACCTATTGAGTAAATTGGCTTGATTAAACAATTGAGGATTAAAATTATCAGTGTGTCTCAAACTTTTACTTAGACCTGTCATTTCAACTATTTTTCTGCAGTAAGAAGTCATGGTTGTGGTAAATACTTTTGACTATTTGCTGATAAGAAAGTGGTAGGAAAAAGCCACCCCATTTTTCACTTGATTACTATTCCAGTGTTGAAATTTCTGGCAGTTTGAGCATGTTGCCAAGCTGTGATTGCACTTTTTGCAAGCTATGAAGCTTATACGTTATGAAATAAAGATTGACTGAAGATAGGGCCTAAGAAAACGCAAGTGGACATTTATTTTAAATGTAGCAAAAGTCTTCATCAGTGTGAACTCCTTCTAGTTTTTCATGTCAAATTTGACCTTCTCTGATAATTTTCTCTTCATATTAAGTCCTAAAATGGAACTGACAAAGAAACCCTGGGGAAATCAATCCCACTCCACCTGAAAAATAGACAGATTTATTAGGTGTTCCAGGCTGTCTCCAGGTAATCAAGAGATTATTAAACTATATGCCTGTTGTGCTTTAGCCAGGGGCCTGTTTCCAACAAATGGAAGAGTGTTTGGAAGAAAATTATTAGTGCTTAGTCATATCAGAAATGGGGATGTTTTCATGAGGAGGTGTTGGGTTATGCATCAGAGGTTTGTTGTTGGATATGACTTGTGAATTTAATGTTGAGAACAATAGTTTGCTTTAGAAAATACGCCTGCAGGCATTGCCCAAGAAATCTAGAATCTGAGATGTGACTAGTGAATAGTATGTCTTTGATTCCTATTATTGTAGCTGTGTGTTTTATTGACAAGCTGATTTACATCTGTATCTTCCAACTCCTGAGATTTCCCTTAAGAAGACATGGGACCTTCATCCTTTCTCCTTCATTAGGTACTTCAGAATTCCTCAGATGAGCTGTCTTCCTGCTAGTATGTATTCTGGTAGCTGTCTGTCCCTTTGAGAATAGTGCATCTGTATTTATCCAGGTGGTTCTTCAGTTATTTGATATTCGTTGTTGCAAATGCAGTTGTAGTTTCCACCCTTGTTTTCATCTGCTGTGTAAATAATACATGAGATCAGTTGCTTACATAAGAGCGAGCTGTATTTCTGTGTTTCATCTAGCACTTTTCTGCAATGCCTTAAGAGGAAAATTAACCTTACGTCTCCATTTTAGAGTATTTCAGTGTCCACCTGGAAGAGAAGCAGGGAGCAGAAATAAATTTTAAAAAGTAAAACTGGAAGTATCTATTTTTGAACAAAAGTAATTTAGAATTTGGTGAATGTCTTCTCTAGAATTCAGCTTTTTTTTTTCAGAGGTGCTGCTAGAAGTTACTCGGATGAAAAGAACAGAGCTAAAAAGTCTAAATTGCTCCTTTTAACATTTTTATATATCCCCTTTGTTTTGGTAAGGGAATATTTTTGTTATTTTGATTGTTTATTTAATGATGTGTAAGTCACGTGCTAATGAGCTGTGCACAGATTGCCCCAAGTAACATCCAGCAGTAGCACGCGAAAGCAGATACTTACACATAAGTAATACATTGTCTTTTTCTCTTCAGTGTAATTCATGCTTTTATGGCGTGTCCACCACTGTGGTGTTTGTGTATTTCTCAGAAAAAATGAAATCTCTTCCCCCTTTGGAAGTGTGGCATTAGCCATTGACTGCTATAGAAGTGAAGCCTTCCACTCCTATTCCTGGTAGAATCTTAAAGCTGCCATCTGGATATAAACTAGAAGTGTCTGTCAGTGTGTCTAGACTTAACAGGCTCTCATAGAGCTGCCAACCACACTTGTCTTCCTATTCCTTTTAGAAAGAGTAAACTCTGTTTGGTGTTGTTGACAAAAGTAATACCAGTAATAGCAAACCTGACCACACAGGGGTACCAGTGGCTACAGGCTGGTTTTTATTGTCCTGTTGTGTGCTTTGTTAGGCACTCCTAGTGTACGTGGCACAGACTGATGGTCTTTCATGACCCACAGAACAACTTAAAGAAAATGGATTCTACCCCATCTTTACTTTCCAGTCCTAAACTCCATGCTAGCTTTCCTTCATACTGTAAGCAGGCAGATAGAATAGGAAGCAGGAAGGACTGCTTTAGCAGAGATGCATCAAGAACTTGATTAAAAGCCACCCTTCTAACAGAAGGGACAGCAATGTTTTCTGCTTTAAAAATTAAAAAAAGAGATATATATGTATATTGCAACCACCTGAAACATCCCCAGCATTTCTTTTGCTCCCACAATGAACCCTAGGCTGAAGAGTCTAGATTTGCTCTTGGTACCACTTCACCCCTGTTTTCAACAGCAGTATTGTGTAAAGCAGATCTGAATTGAAAGAAATTACTGGGGAAAAGAGAAATTCGTTATGATTACCATAGCTCAGTTGCAGTTAGAACAGTTTTTCCAGACACAGTGTTGTGGCTGCTATACTTACAAATGAGAAAACTTCTCTGCAACTTAGCTCATGCTTCAAACCCTTTCTGCTGTAATATTGCCATGCTTGGTGTGGGACTTACAGCCAGGAATGACCAAACTTAGTTCCACCTGGTAATGACAGCATTGGTAGCTTTAGGAGCCAGGCCATGTGTGTGCAGAAAAGAGCTTCATTTCCATCTTCTCCATCCTCTGAAAAGGTAACCTTAGTTCTGAGCTAGATTCAGTGTTTTAAACATCAGCTATGGGTCTCTATGTAAGAAAGATGGATTCTTGCATGTGTGAAATATGTTCGGAACCTATGTTCTTGCTTGTGACTTTACTGATACAAAGTGTAATAATTAGGATATAGGTTGTGAGATTTCAATGGTATCATTAAAGATTGATTAAAATATAAATATCCATTTAGATTTGGCAGGATGTGGTGTGGAAATGAGAGCAGAATTCAGATTTCCCTGGGTTTGCTATTTAAACAGTTTGTCCTTCTGTGTGTTACAGAAACATTCTGTATCTTTGACCACATACTAAAAATTTTCCTTCTTTGTCTCCTGGAGGAATCTGTAGATGTCTGACTAGTTGGGGATTTTTTAGGTTTTAGAGAAATTATGTGATGTTTATTGTCCAGTTTCCCTTATATGAGGTGTGGACAAATCTACCTGCCTAGGATGGATCTGGAGAGAGTCAAGTTCACTGATACTTCACTGAAATTGTTCTGGTGATCATATAGTGAAGTGTCCTGATCACGTTAGAGAAAGAAAAAGGTGTGTTGTTAAAGGTGTATTGTTAAAGGTGTAAGTATCCTTTGTTAAATTGTGTGTGCAGGTTTTTTTAAATACATAGATTTTTTTTTTTTGCAAAATGAAGAGCTTTGCTAATTATAACCTCACAGAATAAAGAAGAGAGGGAAAACTGCACAGAAATAAATTCTAAACTCTACTTCTGACACGTGTTCAAATGCTGGATTTGTATACACAGGATACATAGGTAAACAGTATGCTCTGAACAAAAATTTCTCAGTTATTCACAGTGTAGCATCTTCATACTGTTGTAATTTTGAGCATATTTGGGGGCATTTTGAGTTTTCTTATTGTAACTCATTAAGAGTTGTTTTGTGAATTGTTCTGTTTTGCATTCTTTTTCCTACTGAACCTTTCCTCTCAGTTGTTTTCTCTGGAACAAGTACAGCTTTTTTTTACATTAAAAAATTATTAACTAGGTGTATATGCGTAAGTGTTCTTGACTAATGCTATTTAGTCCCTGAGAAAAGTGATGGGAGGATAAAGTGTCTGCATAATTAACCAGTTGTCTGGAGATGATTATCCAGGATTGCTCAATTTGTCTCAGTACAGGGTTCCCTAAGCTAGGTGCTTGTGTAGTACATCTTGCAGTGTTATGGCAAAGTTGGTGAAATTAATCTGAGATCTCTCATAGACCAGCATTTAATCTCTTGTCAAGGATCTCTAATAGGTCTTGTTTCTTATCCCCAGAGGATTGGAGGGGAAAGTACTTGCATAATTGACCAGTTTTCCGGACATGGTCATCAAGAAATTGTATAATTTATTTCATTTCAGGGCCCTCTGAGCTGAGTGTTTATCTACCACAGCTTGCAGGGTTATGGCAAGATTGGTGAAATTATTCTTAAATCATTCATTGGTCAGTGTTCAATCTAATGTCAAGGATCTTAAGCAATATATGCACTTATTATCCTGTGGCCACATTTTCCAGTCGTGCAAGTGGACTTCAAGGTGTTTGAGATACTCAGATATTAAGAATGGTTGGCATTGGGCTCCATTTTTCACTTTTTTTATGAAACATGGAAAAATATAGTAGTGTTTCATTTTCTAATTTCTTCTAATTATTACTGCCAAAAGTGTGGATGGCTTTTGGAGCATGACTGTGTGGGTGGGGTCCTGTGATCTTGAGTTTCCCGGTTTCTTTCAGTCTTGTCTCCTTTAGCATGAGGATGTGTTGCACTTTTTTCTAGATTATTTCATGCTATTTTAACACTTTGATTTGAATCAAAGCATGCCTTCTGTTTTTTGCTGGTTTAGTGTCATTTTCAGATGAATGCTTCATCGTGAAATGGACTGTGCAAGTGCATGAATATGCTTTCTAAAGTTGTCAGCTCTGTGGAGATGTGCTTGACTGTAGAACAAAGTTTAATGTTGTAGCAGGATGTCACTTTGTGTGCCCCATGGTTGTGTAGGGGCCTCCTTAATGTTCAGGTTTAGTTTATTTAGCTTAGAATCTGTTACATTACCCACATCGATGTACTGTGCTAGTCAAAAGCACAATTTTAGTTTCCAGATGTTTTTGCCTGCCCTTTGATGCTTTTACATATTAGCTATCATATTTTGTCATACCTTTTAAGTAATACAAGCACTTATGTACTTCAGCATGTCAGCGGGATTGATCGCTGTTATGTAGATGTACATAACTGCATAGGTGTGCATAATTACAAAATGATCATTAGAATAGCAAATAAAGTAAAAAAAAAAGAGAGAGAAGAACCCCTCTGATTTGGCTCACAGCCATTCATCTTTTTGTCCACATACTGTTGGTTACCCTCATAAAAAGCCTGAAATAACTAGAGCTGAAATGCTACCAGAGAGTATGCTTATTTAAAGTAAAAAAGTAATCATTACTTTTTTCTTTTTTTTCTTTTTGTTTTTATTCTGACATTTATTTCTATCGTGAAAGCTAGTAGTTGGAATTTAACCTCATTGCTGTCAAAAATTTAACCAATATAGTACACTCTAGGCAGTAGTTGTTATATTTCCTTATTGTACCACAATCTTGATTCCCTGCAGGAGATCCTGATGGAAACTAGACTGAGACACTTATTTTGTAATGAAGTGATTGACTATAGTACGATATAGAAATAGAAGGCATTTCTGATTATTCAGTTTGAAGTCAATTATTTGAATCTAGAGTAAGAAGACTGAAGTCTTATCTGCAAAGAGGAAATTTTGAACCTGCTTTCTACTTTTGGCATAAGATGAGGGTGGTAGCTATAGTTGACTTTAAATCACCTAGTTTTGTTTAGTGAAAATGGAGTATGAAATCCAAAGCTTTTTATTTAAATTCATGTTAACCACCCATTTTACTGCTTCTTCTAATTCTAATGTAGACAGAGAAGACTTATTCCAACATGTTATAGCTGTCATATTGGCTTTTGTTCTGAAAGATCACAATGGCATTTCAGTCTGTTTAATTAAAATCCTACTAACTTACACTGTTTCTGTTCTTTCTTTTACAGTAGCTCTGTATACATATGGAGAATTTTCAGTTAATGTGTTTAAATGTCTTCACAAGTTTGACTCTATCCTAACCTTTAAGTTTCTTTGTCCTAGAAAAATACTCATGTTGCATTATTCAATTTCATTTTTCATCTTCAGTCTTATGGTTATGGTTTTCATGATCTTGTTAACTTGCTAAATCAGATTCCTTCATCTGGCCATCTGGTGCATGGCACTACTGAAGGAGTTTTCTATAAATCTAAATTTTTTTTCCTTGATCTAGTCTATTAAGATGTGATACAGCCACGTATGGCTCATCTAGCAACCAAAAAATGTCTCCCAAGTATATATTAGTTATATCGTACATCTGAACGCTAAACTTCATGGGCATTAACCCAACTTTATAAAATTCTCCCGTTACTATTCTGGTCTAAAAGGAGTTTGTTTTATCTTGAAGTATGATCTAATGGAACTGAAGTGTTAACCATGCCTCAGTAATTCAAAATCAGTGAGCTAAACACTAAGCGTGAATTTATACCTCTGAACTATGGATTAAAATAAACCACAGATTTCTCAGCAACATAATCGGCTGATACTGATATAACCTAGAATATCCTTTCAGTTTCCATAGGAACAGATGATAGAATGTTTTGAATCTTGGAATAGCTAAAATGGATGTCTGACTTCAATATAGTTCACTTCTACTTTGCAGCTTGCAACCTCTGCATGTAAGGGCTAAAAATGTACATTAAAAAAGGATGGTGGAATATTGGCATAACATTTTAAAGCGGTTTTAGGAGGAGTAGTAACAACAATAACAAAAAACAGTATTAAAAATTAGGTGTTCCTATGCATAATTCTTCAGGTGTTAGCTCTGTATTTTATTTTACAGGTGCAAAAGGTGTTTCCAGTTCCGTAGGAAAAGAGAACCATTAATTATTTCTTTGTGTTAATGGCTCATTAATTGTTTAACAACAAAAAAAAAAATCAGTGTTGTTGGTCATCTCTAAATTTCATCTCCAGCCATTGTTTCATCTCACTGTGTTACACTGCATAGGTGTATTTTCTGATTGGAATAATTTGTAGAACACAAGAAAACTTCATGTAGCCAGAAAGAAAGATCAGCAAAACTTAAACAGGATATGTAGCATGTTGTGTAGGTGACTATAGCAAAAGATAATTATTGAAGAACAGGCAAGGAAACGTGCCAGCTGTAGCAGTAGCTGTTTTATTAGATGTTTGACATTGCTTTAACAGGTTGTGTTGCTAAATCAGAGGAGATAGGCTTTGAGTGTAAAACATTAGCAATATTTAAAAGAGATATCTCTGAGATAAATGGATGTGTAACTCCAGTATTGATGTAGAGGGAAAATATGGAGATCTTGTTAACAAACTGTTGGGAATCTGAGTGCCCATGATCTGAAGCATCATGCATGCAGGTAGAAATTAGTGTGTGACTGATTGTTCAGTACTTGGGCTCTTTTCATTTTTTGTATGTCATTTAAGGTACAACATGTTCTGCACTTAAGATACTTCATGTTTAAACATTTTGTGTGTGGAAATTAGGATAGTGCTGAAAGCAAAAAAAAAAAAGAAAAAGAGAAAGAAGCAAAATGGGGAAGAAGTAACAAGTTAACTTGTGGTAGTTTCTCTATTCAGTGAAACAGGTTTATGAGAGAATGGAGCTGCACTGTGCTAGTATAGTTTAAACAGTAACTTTTTTCAAGTATCTGTATTCCAAGACTATTTTCGACTACCATTAATATAGGAGACTCATGAGAGCTGTAGTTGTTGGAACATATGGGCAAGTTTAATAGCAACATTTTGAAAATAGGAGGATTTAAAAATAAAAGTAATATCTAGGGCTTTCCTACTCAGTATTAGAATATTGTTTGCTGTTGTAAATGTGCGGAGGACCCTGTGTCACATGTTACTTTCTGAATATTGATAATTTTTCATTAATGATTCTGGTTAACAATTGTGCAGCATCCTTTAGAAAATTCCTCACGAAGTGCGTAGCAGGTGTTTTAGGCAGGTATTAGCAAGCCTCACTCCACAGTGGGCAAATACAGAGAAGTTCTGAATGACAAGAAGTGAACAGAAAGGTTCCTAACAAGTACTTGAGTTTGCAAGTTTCTATGCTTCAATGATTAGGCAACACTGGCCCTTTTAAACAATACTGGCCTTGTTTCATGAAAATGCTTTTTCCCCCGCTGTGAAAATAACATTTTTTTTTCTTAAATCCTGGCAGCTTCTATTTTCTCACCCAGTAATATCGTCAACTGTAATTGTTCATTTGTTGAAATACTTTCGGGTCAAGTAGAAAATGCATTGTTAAATGAAGGCAGATTCTAGTTCTTTAATTTATGTTCAGCAGAAAGTTTTCAGCTGTGGGGGTGGGCACAGGGGACCCGCTAATTGGGCGTGGAAGGGCCCCTTGCCTTCCATCTGCCACTTTTCCCAGTTTGCAGCTCTTGCTGGGAGTCTGCCTTCCCAGCAGTGGGCTGTCCCATGGCTCTGCAGCTGTGCAGCAATCTCACCTGCATTTCACTCCGCAGCCAGTTCTGGTCAACTCCTGCAATATTCAGGGTCAGGTTCAGGCCTTATAAAATTAAAGATTTTTATGTACCATATATTGAAGTTATGAAGTCTATTAGTAGAACAAACAAAATGCACAGGTTTCCTTTTAGTGATGAGGCAGTATGGCCAGATACTGTGTTATGATATATTCGGAGCTGTGGTTTTGTAAAACATTTGTTTAGTTTGAGGTTAAAGAGTGCTTTTTTCTGTCCTATTAATTTTTTTTTCTTCAAATCGTATTAAAGCAGAGAACTGAGATATGAAGCAGTCATTGTTTCCCAGATCTGGATTGCCTGACTGTCTCCACTGCGGTGGTGGCAATGGCAGCAGCTTCCTCCACAGTACCCAGGTGTGTACATGTCCGTGGTTAGGGCGCACAGCCCTCCTGCCTTCCTCCATCCTTCAGCTGGATACCGTTACACTGCCATTTCCCTCGGTTTCAAAATGGCTTCAAAAGTATCCAAATTAATAAGAAGTCCTCTCACACTGGTCATCTTGTTGTATTACATCTATTGATTTCCAATCTGTGACCCCAGCTGAGCCCACCAGCTGCCTTCTGAGAGCCCTGTATTTGTATCTGAAAGCCCTATATTTATATCTGAAATGCTCCTGCAGATCAGCCCATGGCCCAGGCGAGCCCAGCAGAACTGGGAACTGCCACCTCCTTTGCTGTTAGTGTCCCCTGCAGCTGCTGGAGGAGGTGTTGGCTCAGGGCTTTGGGTGGCTTGGCCAAGGGCGTGATATTTCTTGTTGATCATCTGTTAGCATTCCTGACTATTAATTGTATGTCTGCTGGACACATGTTCCACAGAGTCGTCTGCAAAGCAGACAGCCCCAGTGAGATGTTGTCAACAGCAAATGGAGCATGAAACATTTCCTTTTCCCTTCCCTCGGTGGCAGGTAGTACACCGTGGTGTAAGGAATTCATAATTAGTTGATATGAGGCACAGACTCAAATGTACTGCCTTTAAGCAAATATTGAAAACAGAAGAAAGCAAGAGATTGCATTTTGAGGAGAAACCTGCTTGGACAGACACATGCATATTTAATCCTTCTTCAATAATTCATGTAATATTAACGTGAAGCGTATGGTAATACAAGCGTTTAGTAAAATGTTTTTGGCTGAAATTTTAATACCTAATTAGGAGTTGTTGCCTTTTATTTTATATATTAAAATTCTTTGGGAAAAGGTAGAATTAGCTTAAGTAAATTATTTAATATTAATACAACTATGTGTGTTATACATATTTAACTGAAAATAGTTTAGTCCTTAAAGTCACTAACCTTCTTTAACTAAAAACCGTGTCTGATTTTGCACAATAATTTTGTGCCATGACCTCTTTCAGTGCCTTTCCCAGAGAATCCATCACTATCTAAACTGTCATTTTTTCCTGTACTGTTTTTCTCATGGCAAGGTACTGCTGTATGTTTGTTAGTCTGAATTTTTTTTAAAAAAAGACAGCTGCAACAAATAGTATAAAATACAGATTAATGTTATAAAAACAGCAAAAAAAGGGAGACAATGGTATTGCTGCTCGGTTTTCTAGGTTTCATAACAGTTTATATGTTAGTCATACTTTATTAAAATGATGAAGTTAAATCTGTATCTTTCTAACTTGACCCTGTTTCGTAATACCATGAAATTCCTCAAGTTTTCATTTAATGGACTTTGAAAAATTTTGGTAGCAACTCTTTTACAAGCTCTTTAACCAATGTGGCACTTCTTTGTGTACAATAGAGTAAAGATTGTTTGAAAAATTACTTGACTAATAAGTAATTTACATCTTGAAGCAGGCCCAGCACTTCTGCTGGGTTAACATGTTGGAACAGCAGAAGAAAGAAAAGCATAGTCATCTTTGGAGACATCTCATGCCAGAAATCCAGATGTGCAGGTCCAGCTCATTCATTGCTCAGAGCTGTAGTTTTGCCCCATACACTATGTACTTTCCAGAATGAAAGGCTTGTAAAAGAGGAGGGAGCGATGAAGTCCTCTGTGAATACTCTTGGGAAAACAAGACTACTTGGCAAGTACCTGGGCTTACATTTTTAGAAGCCCACATTTTAGGGTAATAGAGATAGCATCCAGCAAAAATAGTCATGAGAGCATTTTGTCTAATCTAGGCAGAATTAGTTCATGCCAAAATCTGTCCCTTGTACTGTGTTTGCTGAACCATCCTGAGGCTGCTGTTCTGCCTCTGGCGGTCTGATGGAACACGAGTGTGCAGCGAGTGCCCGTGCCAGGGGCGAGAGGGGCCCTGTGTCCGTGTTTCATTCCCACTCTTCTTGGTTGCATAGCACACATGTAACCAGATATTGGGTGCTGATACACAGTCTCTCTCCAGAACTCAGATGGTGCTTTGTGCAACTCTTCCCCTCCAGGAGTGGGGAAGAAGGGAAGATGGAAGATTAACTCCTTTTGGTCTTTTCCCCTCCCTCCTCCAGCACTGTATATGAGCAAAGCTAAAACCCATATGCATTTGGGAAGTAATGTGTAGTAGGAGTTACCAGCAAGGAGGATGGGAGGGTGCCATATGTTCCCTGCACTGCAGGTTTTACTCCTTCCTGGAGATCTGTTCTAAAGTCCTATTGATTTCTTGTCCAGAAAATTTAGCTGTCTTTTTTACTTGATCAGTGTTATAGAAGATCTGGCTATTACTGTTTTGTGTTGCTATCCTTGTGTTTATTGGGATGTGAGTATTGACTTATTTGAGAAAAGCCTAAGACACCTTGTTCTTTGTTTTAATGTTAGATGAAGGATTTTCCTGAATTCAGATCTAGGTCAGTATTATTACTGTTGGGGTTTTTGTGTACTGCATATTGAAAACCACATTCCTCAAGCACATATGTATCACCCAGTAGGAACTTGTGGTATGGCAATATTACTTGGTTGCTTTTTGCTGCAGGTGTGTGTTCTTTTCCTGCCTAAGGAGCTGTTAATGCATGAGGCCTTTTCATTGTCTTTCTACTTGACTCTTGTTTTATCCCCCTTTAAAATGCTAGCTAGGAATCTGAATTTCAAAATTGTCTGCAAATAAATACAAGCAACCTCTCCACAGGCTGAAGACTTTCTCATTTGCTGTGCTGCTACAGCCTATTATTCTATCCATTTGGGGAATTCACTCCCCTTAATTTAGGATCAGCATTCTGCCACAACTTAGAATTAAATTTAATCTACCTCATGGTCAAGGATATTTTTCTCCTTAATAGCAAATATCATCCTTCATAGAGACCCTCTGACAATATTTTCATGTATGGTGCAGTGGGAAAGCATCACTGTGTTAAGTTTATGTTGCTTCAGTGCAGGTTATAAAAATAAAATAGTAAAATTAATTAATTCACAGAGTTCTACAGTGAGCTAAGAAACCTTGTGCTGCTGTAGTCTGACTTGTATAGTGCTGGACACAGACTTAAATTCATGAGATGGTGAGCTTAAGGTGTAAAGAATAACAACTATTTTGAGCTGGAAATTATATCCTAAAGCAGGGGATTTGATAATTAGTTAACTTTTATGGGACTGAACAGTATTGAATTTTAAAACAAATTGTATAGCTGTGTAAATAAAATAATTTTTGCTCTGAGATTTGACACAGCAAAACTGCTGACAAAAATAAGGTGGGTCATTGAAATAATGTCCTGGCTTGTAAACATTTGAAAATTGATGATGTGCATATTATTTTAAAATGCAGATTTGTTAATAATGAGGTCTATATTTATATTGAATATTCTCTATTCAGTTTAGAAATCTTAGCATTTTATAGAATATCTTTGGGATTTTCTTTTCAGAAAAGCTATGTTTTCTCATAGTTTTTAGTTCTGTTCAGAGCCTTTAATTCTTAATTCTGGAACAAGTGATAAGAACTTTTTAAAAGTGTTAGGCTATTGGCTTCAACTAAAATGTGGGTCTCAGATTAGTTTTTTTTAATCCACAACTGAAATATTTTTCCCTACACTGGCAGTACCTCATACTTTGTGCCTTGATAGTGGTACATGGAAGAGCGAACTTAATCCTATATCTTGATAAGTAACTGTACCTAGATATAATTTCTCTTGCACATTAAACTTCTCCTGTAAAGACCTTTTCTGTTGCATCTGTGTACAATTTTTATGAACAAGTGATTAATTCCCTTTTTTTTTCTTGAAACTTACACTAGTGAATAAAGTGTGCCTCAGGTAAAGGTGCTAAATATTCTGAAACACTGTTGTTTTGCACACATAATACTATTATGTATTCCAGTTTCTGTAAGAGATGTTTGCATGCTGAAAAATATATTTTCCGTACCACACTTATTTATATTTCATGATAGTTAAGTTCACAGTTTATGTGTCATTCATGCAAGGGAAAATACTAGGGGGTAACAGCTGAATTTCAATAATGGATGAGGAATTACTTAGTTGCAGTAGTTTTCCTAAGGCCCTTTTTGTTAAGGATCTCTGTCAACAATCTCTCTGAATCTTTTATATATACTGAAGGTTTTTACCTTGGCTGTGAGTATTCAGAGGAGGTCTGGCAAAGTTAATAATATTACTCATAATTTAAGTGTTCATTTCTAGCTCTGTGTTTGTGGCTTTCTTGGGATAGGCGAGAAGCTGGGCTAAATTAAGGTTCTAGTTATTGTCCTCGTCTTGTGCATTAGGCCCAAGTTGTTCTTTGATGTCGAGTAGCTTGTCTCTTCTATAGACAAAAGCTGCTGTTCATGCAAGTAGAGACTTTGACATAGAATTCATGAAATTATGTCATGGTGTGTAATTGTACATATGTGCTAAGAATATTATTTTAATTGAGAATCTATTGAATTTTGTCTCTGAGGATCATTATTATTATTTTGAAGTCACAGGGAGTTTTCACACTAACTAGTGTAATTGAAGGACCCTTCCAACCCAGGCTGTTCTGTGCTACACTTTCCAGAGGATCCTGTTGTGCAGCAGCATCACACGTGAAGCTTAGACTGGAGCACGAGGCACATTGTCACAGTCAGCCAGTAGTGTTGAGAGGCAGCCTCTTTGTGTTCTACTGAGCTGGGATAAAATTACATACCTGCAATACAGGAACTTCATTAATGTTTTCAATTAAAAACAGAGTTTGGGGGGTTTTTAATATGTAGGAGCCAGAGACACCTCATGGTAATTATGAGTGGAATTCATATTCCATATGCCTTAATATGGCATTTCAGTTTGTCCAGATTACAGTGTCTTTGCTTTATGAATTCTAAACCTGTCCACCTGTATAAATTGTGTACCATGGTGGTTTGCTACTCTCTCTTCTGCCATTTAGGTCCATGAGAATGTTGAATAGAACCAGAATTAGGAGAGACAATGAGAGACACAGGTGTTTGAGTGTCATACCCCTGGGTTATCCCACCCTATTCTTTATGTTCATCATTTGGCCATGTTTGCTTGGCTTACTTAAGAAAGTCTCTTAAAATAGTGTCAGCCTTGCTTCAAATCAAAACATGTTACATCTCCTATTCAAAGGTATGTTTTCTCTGTCACAGAAATAAATTGCTTTGGTTTGGCATGAGTTGTTTCTGACAAAGCCATCTTGGCTATTATTTAGCACCATATTAAAATTTTCTTGTGCATATCAAAAGGTAATTTAACTGTGCAGTCAAATGTAAATTAATTATTACTTTGTGGCAGTAAGACAAAATATTACTGTGCTGTTGATGTTTGATGGTCCAATTTTGAAGAACAGAAATGTATGAGATGCTAGTTTCAGAATACCTCCAGTGTTAATGACTTTGTTATGTGAGAGCTCTAAACTCCTTCATGCATAGTTTGTGTTTCAACTCAGATTTCTGGGAATTTTCTCACGTAGGTTAGTAATTAAGGTACTTTCTGGACATAATTAGTGGAGCATACTGTAATTAATGAGCTTGCAATCACAAAATGTAGATGTATTCTTAAAGTACTACAACTTGGATAATGAAAACATTTACAACCTGCATCATTCATGGAAAACAATAGTATTTCTTAATTTGCAATGAATCAGTGAACTCATTTTCTCCTTCTTCAGCCCCCGCTGCTGACAGTTATTTTAAGATCAGAATTAACACTTACGTATATACTGCAAATCAGGTGGATTAAAAAATGTACGTTTTTGACAGTGCTGAAGCTGAAGTACCTTTTCTAAGGTGGGTCACACATCAGCTGTAAATATCTAGCAGAATTCTTCTGTAATAAAGTGTTTATGAAAAGCCTTATGTTTATGAAAGCTTATTATTCTAATCACTCCAGATTTTTACTTCTGTAGGTAGCTCTACACATCCATTTAAGTAGTAGGAACAGACATTTTAGTGGGTTACTATAGTTGATTCTCTTGACAGCCAAATGAGATGATAAAATGGGACTAACATCATCTACTCTGAAACCTTTTCAAAATTTCACGTAGTTGAAGACAGTTTCTGACCACCTGTTAAACTGGATGTCAAGGTGTGTTCATTCTAAAAATTTCATGTTACCTCTCTTCCCCTCTGCTCCCCTCCCAAGATGTTGGAGAAAATATATCTGCTTTTCAAAAAACCAAAATGAGGGGATGTAGAAGATATTAATGTAATGATGTAAATTTGGAGTATGGCCAAAATCACAATACTCTGAACGGTGCTCATTCTGTCTCAGTAGTAGGATTTAGAACAATTTAAGAAAAGAGCACAAGAAATTTTAGGAATATAAACCCACTGTCACAAGAATAAATATTTGAAATATTGAGGTTATTTAGTATATAAGGTAAATAAGTTGAGCAAATAATATATATGTAAGCATATAAAACAGTGACTGATACAGAAAAGAGAAAATGGAGTCCTTTAGACTTTGCAGTTTTCTAACCAGGTCACACACTTGTCCAACACTGGGTTTCAGAGTAGTAAACAATTTCTACAACATGTTTCTTACAAAAGTCACAACAGTAAGAAAAATTATTTGTTAAGTAATAACTTTAGACCAATGAAGGTGCTAATATGGAACGTCTCTGAAACAGTGACATTTAAAAAGTAAACTTTAAGAATTTAGTGTGTGTCATTTATGGACAATATTTCTGTTTAAAATCTGAAAAATCTCTGAAGAAGTCTCTCTCAGTAAAGGTGCAGGCAGCTGTCTCTCTTAAGAAAGATGGAACTTTGTTCCTTTCATTTTCAACATTAATTCATGGTCAAGTTAACATAAAATCACTGGTGTGTTGTAGAGTCTTGATAATACAGTCAAGACTCCTGGTCTTGAAGAGCTTTGGTTAATCATTTTACAGTTAACTTTAAAAATAAAGTACACTCAGTTATAATACTCAGGTGCTCTGCTTTCTCAGTAATGCCAAGGAATGCAAAAAGAGAGTAACAAAAATTGCATTACCATTGTTTTTGTAGTAAATATTAGAGGAAGAATTGTTAACCACTAGCAGCGTCTTTGCTTGTGAGAATGTTAGACTGCATGTGCTTGCATTTAGGAAAAAGGGCGTGTTAAGATGTGTTTAGTCTCTTGAAAATAGCAAAGTGAAAGTCCAAGTGGTGTTATTGTGGTAAGGTGTTTGCATGGAAGTATTCTTGTATATTCTGCAATTTGCTTTTTTTCCCAAGGAGATCTTCAACAACATTTCAGTGCTTATTACCTGTTTCACAGGCATTGATGACCTTTACAACAATGTGAAGGCATATTTGTATATGACAGCTAGTTGGGCTGGAGCCAAAGAATGGGTTTTTATCAGGAGTTTATAAAGGTCTGCTTTACTAACTTCTGACACCATTTGTTATGTAAGAGAACAATATTTTAACAATGGTGTATTATGTTAAAATTAAGACTCTTTGTCATGCTTTAATATATCAATAATGTCAATACTTGGCTGACATACGTGTTGAAAAGACCTTAGTGAAAAATTATTTTTGTGTATACCTTAAGTGTGCAGAGATTACAGTTTAACTAAGTAATGCGGTAATTCTGTTATATTCTTCAAGTAGGCTCCCTTTCCTAAATAAATGTCATTGTGGACTCAGATAAATAGAAAACCTCTGAAGTTTTCAAATTTGAGGTCTAAAATCCACTATCTTCTTGGCAAGTTTGTTCACATGAAAAATAAGCATTAAAAGACACTTAAATGTGTGCATATATATATATATATAAAATTCATCCTTGGTTGCTGACTGCTGCAAGTTAACCTCAGCAGTGTGCTTATATATGACATAAGTGATGTCGCAATGTTTATCCAAATGACATTGTCACAGGAAATAACTATTATTAGCCCAAACGTTTCCCTTTTAGGAATCCTTTCAAACTTGATCTTCCTCTTTGAGTTTATTTTGATACAAGTCCCTGAAAATGTTATGCCCTTTTATTACAATATCTTTTGCCTCTCTTTTTTTTTTTTTTTTGCTTGAAAAAGCAAGCTAACAACACTTGAACATAATTAGATCCTCTGTGTTGCAGATGACCCAGGCAAGTATTTATCACCCAAGAAAGTTCCTGATCTAGAGTTTTTGTAAAAGTGATATCATATTAGGTGTCAGAACAATTCCACAAAATTCAGAGGTGTTCTGAGGAATCACGTAGGGTTAACCTATGGTTCATTTAGCTTGACCCCAGCCACTTGGAGCTCTGAAGTCAGAAATTTCTGCAAGAGTCAAAAATCTGTATGGTAAACATACAGTGTGATGATTGGTTTTGTTGGGATAAGTTATCTGACAAAGAATGAAGTGTATGCAAATAGGTATATGCCTTTAATACCTGTTAAGCCATAAAAGAGAATTGATCTGACTCTGAACAAATGCAGATTTTTTTTTCATGGGGTATAGATGGTTTTTGTACCTTCTTGAGTCCTTTGAAATGCAATGTTAAGACTTAAAACATGTATTAGAAACAAGACTTGGCACTGAAAATGCTGGGTTTAGTTTTCTTTAATGAAAAGTAATGTTTTAGGGTGTAAATCCGTGTTTAAATTACATCTCCTTGGAGAGTCATCTTAATGCCCACCGATGAAATCCAGTACTTTACTGATGCTGGAGCCAATCAAGATCCTTTATTACAAGAATTGTTCAATCATCATCATCCCTGCTGGGTGAAAGATGATACCTTGTATGGTACAGTTTACCATGCTAGATCAGGGTTAGAGTTACACCTTCAATTCTCATTGCCAGTTTGCAATGGGTGCATAGGACTATGCAACACTTAGGCCTGTATTTTAGGATTTATTCTTACATTATCAAATCATCCTTTGATCCCTTAGAAGGTTAAAGAATATTTTATTGCCCTTGAGATTTTGTATGCAGACAGACACAAGCATTTTCACTGATGTAATGATTCAACAAGCAAAGTTCAAATGATCAATAAGAAACCATAATTTCTGCAGTGCTGCCTTATGTTCTTTGTCAGCAAACAAGGAGGGTGAACAAGGATTCATCATCTCTCTAGAGAAACAGCACAAGTCAATAAGGCAAGCAGAGGATTCAGATCATAGGAACCCTTGCCATAGCTTGTCTTAAGTTTGCAAAACAAAAAAAAAAAAAGAAATTGTAGTTATCATTCTAGAATGGTATAATTTTGAATACTTTGTAGATTGTGCACTTTGTCTCTTCAAAATAAACTCTTTTTTTTTTTTTCTGTGACACTCCATTTTAAATCATAGAGGTGAACAGAAATGCCAGAAATTTGGTATATTTTCCAAAAAGATCCCTCTCCAGGGAAGAGGCTCATGAACCAGGATTTAATTCAGAGAAGAAAACAAGTCTAAATTACTATAATCAGTGAATTTTTTTTCAGATTGATGATAAAAAGCTGATCCTCTAGATCTTTAATATTTCTATTGGTGTCTGTAAGGGTATTAAGGATATAAAGGGTAAAGAATGAGCAAAATATCTAAAGCCTTCTTGGTGACAACTGCCCATTAGGAGCAAATATACATAATTTTATTCCAGCCAGCAGAACCACTGCTTCTGAGTCTGTCCTGAGTGTGTGAATGATGTGGTAATTTTTTTCTCCAGGCTTAGTCAGTAGATAGAAGGCCTGTAGGAGAGATACGCATTTTTAAATCAAAATCTGGATCTAGAATCTACCAAAAGGGTTAGAAAGTGTACCTGGGATAGCTGGGAAGCTGTGGGAGATTGCAGATGATGGCATGGTTACAGTGTGTTACTGCCTTCTGTAAGGTAGAGGTTAGAGGGGTGTAGTGTTTGTGTAACAAAGAAACCTTTATCTGATTATTAATCTTACAGCTTGAGAAGCTAAACTGTATGTAGTTGTTTATTTGGCTTAAAGCTACCTCTGTGTTTCTGCATAGAATGAGATGTTACAAGACAGCTTGCTGAGGAGTGGCAAAAAGCTGACATGTTTCGAGAGTTCATTTATTCTGTATGTTCTATATAGCTTGCAGAGCAGTCTTCCCCATCTTGACCCTTTCACAGCTTGTTGTGTGAATGTTTTGACTGTGTTTTGGTGTTAAATAGTTGTTGATATCTGCTTTTCAGTGAACCTCTTGTGTTCTAAGTATTCAGAATTTGTCTCCGTTTGTCTGATGGTAGACCAACTGGTGCTGGAGTCAGAACTCCTAATGAAATGTTTATTATTTCTTGTAATTGTTAGAAGTTTATGAATATACCACGTATTTTCACTGCCAAAGAACTAACTGTGCAAAAGCAGTACTGAGTAGCAAACCTTTTAGTGAGCTGTGCTTAACCATGCTGTGTTAACGGGCTGTTTTAAGTTGATTCAACTAATGATGTTTTTTGTGTAAACCTTTCTCTCTAGAATTCTGCCAAAACATAATAGCTTGACAAAACTTGAAAATACTCTGGTTGCTGTTTGCTTATTATTTGGCTAGATCTAACTTAGGAGAAATATTCTCAGGCCACCTTTGAGATTGTTTCTTCCTGGCCAAAAAAAACCCCAGTTGTGCATTGGAGAAGAATATTATTTATGATCTTCTGCAGGCAGAGTATCCTTTGAGAACTGATTTAGCTACTGCTCTACCACAGACCTGCACGTGGTATGAGGATGTAGAAAGCAAAGCAGACGTGCCTGTTTTCTCAAAATCTGCAAGAGAAGATTTGTGAAATGCATAGTTTCACATATATACACACGTGAAGGCTAAAAAGATCCACTAAAACCATAGTACTCTTTCTCACATTTTTGACCTGTTATTTGGCATTCCCACCTGTTATTCACTACTGCTGCAGACTTTCTTAGGAAGCATGTTTCATACATGGCCTTCAGAAATATTTAATAAGGCACTCTCTTTGGAATTCATTACCTTTTGAAGAATGTTGGTCAGTAATGAAGGCTCTATAATTAAAAAGTAATCTTGAATATTCACTTAACTTTAATTTTCACTGGAATAATTAGGAGTTGTTTTGTACCTGTTAGTTGAGTATTAGTAAAAATAAACTAGAGGAGAGAGAAGGCAAGGAAGGTAAAAATAGCTGAAGGTATAGCTGAATATAATCTATTGTTACAGTGAATAGCTATAGTAGGCTTTTCAGTTGAAAAAAGGCCAATCTTTATTTCCAAGCATTAAAGCACATAGCTTGTATTTAATTTTGTGGTAAGTCTTTATGTTATTTGTGTTAATCCAGCCCTGTAACAAGCATCAACGTGTCATCAGAATTAGTATATAAATTGCAATTATTTTTTCTTTGTTTTGCCCTTTTTCTATCAAGCCAACGAGAGTAAGGCATTCTTTTTACCTTTTCTCAATCCATGGCTCATCTCTTTCAGTTTGGCTTTTAGGATGCTGCTGTTTGCCTCCTCCTTCCCAGCTGTTCACTAGAAGATTCAGGACTGAAGCCAATTCATTTGCTTTCCTACTTTATTACCAAAAATGGCAAAATTTTGCCAATGTTGTCATTTTCCCATCTCAATACTAGATAATAAAGTTGCACATGGGAGTTTTTGCATATCTTCAATTTTTTGAGTGTGGGTGGAATACTATTTCAGGCTCTTACTCTGAAATGCTAAAACATGAAAGACTGTATTATGTTTTTTTTTCATGATAACCAGTATTTTTAGCTTATTTCTGATTCATCTGAATCTGAGATAAGATATCAAAGGCACAGATACAATGCTTTAAACACCTTGGGACGACAAAGTGTTTCAGACACTTGCTGTGTAGAGAAGAGAGGACAACCCTCCCTAAACTTTTGGAAATGTGGAGTTTTTATTTTTGCATTTTACCAGAGGAGGAAGTTTCTTGACATCAGCTGTAATTGAGTTTGATAGGAACTAGTGTGGCAGACAAATTCTATTGAATTTTGAGGATATCTAAATGCTATATTGTATAGGGTACTTTGCTTTTGTTGCATTTTAAAATGCTGTATGGCTTTATTTAAAAAATGAATGGACAGAAATTTTTTAAAATACAAGTGAAGATCAAAACTTCTTCAAAACTCTACATAATATCCAGGGCCAGATACAGACATTGTGAGGAATTATTAACATTACTTAACTGGAAGTAGTAAACTCTGGCACACCTTGTTACTGATGTGAAGTCTTCACCTGCTCCAATTTTGCAATGAAATCATTAGTTTAAGGTTGTCTCCATTCTTACTAATTAAAACATAGGTGGCCATCAAGCAGTTTTGTTTAAGAAAGACTGAATTGTGAGTTGCCATAGATTTTAAGGTGAAAGGGGAGTATGATACATATGACTCAAGAATCAGTATAATTATAACTACATACATATAATCTCTTATGTAAGTGAGATTGTATAATCTTTAAGAGCTAAAGAACATTTTTGTAGAGGAGATGCAATGTGATTTAAAAGAATTTAAAAAAAGAGATTAGCTAACTTATTTTTTTAAGGGAGAAAATGTACTCCTGAAAAATGCAATGCTAATGTTTCAACAGATAGAAAAGCAAATTTTCCGTATTATAGTCCATGTAACAGAGTGCAGATGCATGTGGGACAATACCTGTGTACAGGTACTGTACAGACATGCAGTGGTGGGATTTTCAGGTTGTCAGCTGGAGGAGGTGCTGGTTTCACAGCAGCAGCAGCTGATTTCCTGACCAGGCTATCACTCTGCAAAAAAGAGCTCAGCTGCTTCCTGCATGAGATTAATTGCCCAATTTTCATTTATTACTGTGGGCATTCTTGCATTATTCTGCATTTTCTCTGTGCAAATCATCTTCCTTAAAATAATCAAGATCAATTAAAGCAGATAGCAATGGAAAGTGAAAACTGGGGGTTATTACAATGATTAGCAGCAATATGGGATATTAGATGATGGCTGACAGAAGTCTGAAACTAAGCATGTTGATGAAACAGCTATTGAAGTGTTCCTTTACCACTAAGCAGTCATGTTACTGGAGAGTGTCAGCAATTAGAAGTTAGGCTAATCAGGAGTAAGTGCAGCATCTGTAATTTTGGAACACATCTTTAAGGGTAAAATAATCTTTCTAATACTTCTCTTGGCATTCCCAGTCATGTTGCTATGTTAATATTTTATAGTTCTGAAAGCAAATGTCTTTCTGAGGTAACAAATCTTTTGGCCTTCCAAATGTATTGATTGAATTGTAGTGAAAATACATTAGATACTATTTAAAAATGGTAATGTGTCACAGGAATATGTAATACAAGAAGACTTGTACTGACTGACAGTTAAAGATTTAACTGTTGTTTTTAGACCTTCTCAGCTACCACTTTTAATCTTTAAAAGGCAATTTTTAGAGGCTATCTAGTTTGGATTTCAAAAAAGGAATTGGGTGCTGGAAGAGCATATGTAACTTCTTTCCTGGAAAAGGGAAGTACTTTTCGGGTAATTTCATGCAGTGTTCAGAAGAGAATGTTCTCCTTCCACAGAATATTCCACCTCAACATAGTTCTTTGGGTTACAGATTTCAAGCAGCTGATATCTGTGCTTAGGATGATGTGCTGTAGTGGCAATCAGCCTTTAGTCCACGAGCCACACGTAGTCCCTCGGAACGGGGGCCCAGTCTGGTGTGTGCCTTGCAGAGCTCACTGCGTGCCAGGCTGTGTGGCCTGTGCTTCCTGTGGTGAGTGCCCTCTGTGATGCTCCCCCAATACATTCTTGTGCAAAGGCCTTAAAATTGCTGTGTGTATGAACATGGCCCACATTCACACACTTTCTTGAGTATCCCAGAAAGGCCTGATAACCACACACGTGGTGAGTCTGCCTCATGACCAGCACAGGTTTCTCGAGAGTGAGTTCTGTTAGACCAGCTTAGTTTCTTTCTGTTAAAGGGCGTTCGGTTTAGTGGATGGAGGTGTGAAAGGTGGGGTCTGATATTTTGTCTGTAATACTTCTTTACCTGTGGCATTTTCAAATTCAAACTGAGGAAGGATAATCTAGACTTAATAATAGTAAGGATAATCGTAAACTGTTACAAGATCAGTATGGAACAGTTTAGGAAAACCATACACGGTGTTGATTCTCTTCCAAAATGGAAGTATTGTATCCAGTGGAGTTTTGCAGGGAATTGCCCCAGGGCTAGCACTATTCAGTGCTTGCATTAATGGTCTGGATGATGGAATACAGAATATATTTATTAAATTTGTCTAAGAAGGATTAAGAGGTCTTGTAAGGACAGACTTAGAATGATCTTGTGAAATTGATTTGAAAAAATAGGATGCTACTGAAAAGGAACAGTGTAAGGTACTGCATGAAGAAAAGGAACAAGGGAAGAAAAGCATGGCTATATAGCAGAAACAGCAGTGTGGATAGGAGACCTGCAGAAGGGGATTTTGAGGTTATAGTGGATTACAAGCTGAATGTCAGCCATGTCAAGTAGATACAAAGGAGGAAAATATTGTACTGGGAGGTGTAAAAAAAAGTAGACCTGGAGTAATCCCTTAGCTCTACTCAGTAGAGCGACCTTTATAGTCTACTCAGCCCTGGGGGTTCTAGTAGTGAATTCAACATGTCAAGAAGGATGTGGACTAACCTGAGAGGTAGTCAAGTAGGGAGCAATGAAAACTAGACTTATGAATAACAGTTTGGGTAAATTTCTGCTAAATGGTTTGTATTTTGATTTGTAGATAACTGTTGTTTTATAGAAGGAGAGTGAACTTGAACTCCTTCTGAAGATCTTTTCAATCTGTGTGGTAAATTTAGACATGGTGTCCTGGAACTGACACCAGAACTGATCATCCAGCACCCTGATTGCAGTGGGTGCTTACATGACAGCTCAGCTGAGGGCCAACCTCAGTATACCTGAGGGTCAGCTCCCCATCAAGTGTCACGTCTCTGACACACACAAAACCACTTGTGTGTGTGTGCTGTGGTGTTTTCATATGGTAGGGAATGTGGCCTATGGCCCTTCTCTGCACCTGCACAAAGGCAAGTGGCCTCCCCAGCCAGAAGGGTTGGGCATTCCTGCGTTTGCTTTATGATTTACAGTTGACAAGACACTCACATTTTTAATGGATTTCAGATTTCACTAATGGAAAATATTTGCTGCTGTAAACAAAGTGAATCACCTTGTTGACATTGCAATACTGTGTTTCACACACTAATAAATTTGTAAAACGGTTGGCATGCTACTTGATGGGGTTGAAGGGCATTTGATACCAGCAGTTTTCTCTCTCATGTATATAGAGCAGCAGCATGCTTTGCAAGTGAAAAACAAAAAAGAAGGAATCATTGTGGTTTGTCAGAATGCTGAAAATCTGAATGATGACATTTTTAGGTAACTGTTACCTGGAGCCCTCTTACCTGCAAGGACCTCAGTGGCTGGTTGTGATAAGCAAACTGCAAGAGAAACCAGTAACATTTGTATTAAATAGAAGATGAAGAAACTTTAAAAAATAACTAATAAATAATAAAATATTACATTTGCTGAAGAAAAAATGTATCAGGTTTGAAATTAGGAAAACAAAAATTTTATAATAATTGCTTGTTGGACAGAAAAAATGGATATTATGTTTGTTAAGTAGAGCAGGGAGGAATTTAAGCTCTTGGAAACAAGGAATGGTGTCTGAGAAAAGGAAGTTCCAATGATGAGTGCTGTACAGATCCAAGTCTGAGTAGTATATTGTCCCAAGTAAAACTGTGTTTCTGTAACACTAGACTTTCAGAAATATGTGTAAATCTGTGTGTTTAAACTATCTGTTGGTATTTACTAAAGCTTTTAAATTAGAGTATGAGGTTGAAATGGAGTGCATATGTTTGTGGTTTGCTGGGACTTTCTGTATGTCTAAGAAATGCACACAATGTCAGAAATAATCAAAGGAACTCTGTCGGCCTTTTGAGGGGTAATGTTCTTCTAAGATACTGCAAATAATTTGAAAGGATCCAGTCAGGAATTTCTCTCAAAATATTTGTGCTGTACTCACCACACCCACTCAACTGCTTAATATAAGATTGCGTTGAAAAGCTTGTGTGCAGATGCAGAGATAATAGTCATGTAAAGAAGTGGTAGAGTATAGCTCACATCTTTGGAATTTAAATACACATTATGGATAGATAATTTTTGTGTACAGTAGTTAACACATATATCCTAATAGGTTTTGAGTTTCTTTCGATACTGGAGATTGTTTCTTGAAAACGAGTTATACTGGAGGTGAGTGAAGATGGACACAGTACTTGTGTAGGTTAAGTGGAGCTGCAGAACTTCAGCAGTAAGGCACAATGTAAATTTATGCATAAAAAACTCAGTGCACTGCAGAACTTAGCACTTGCAGTAACACAGCATCATACTATATTAATAAACTGAAGGGGCAGTAGACAATTTCCTTCAGCTGTCCATTCCTACATCTCTCCCTTCTATCAGCTGTACCTTTTCTCCACTGGAGATAGTGTCATTATGTTCAAACTGGAATTGTGTGGTTTTCATCTTAACTTGTTTAGCGTGTGACAGCATTATTAAAAATGTGTACAACATACTTGTGATCCTAGTATGAATCTGTCTGAATACAGATAAAGACCAGTATTGCATACTGAAGATCTGTTTCTGGGAATTCCTCAGAACGTCCATTAAAAAAAAATTATTGAATTTCAGTCATTAGACATTTTGGCAACAGTCCACTATTTAAATGGCATTTTACTCTTTATTCAGGATGTCTGTCTGACCAGAAAATGAAGACAACTTTTTTATATTTAGCCTGGTAACTAGAGGTGCTAAATTATGTATGTATAACGTAAAAGCTAAAATAATAATTTAATTTTCTCAAAAAATGAGTATCTAACATCACATGAAATTTATCTAAGGTCTACAGAGACCTTGTGCATAGTTCTATGTATCATTTAGTGTCTTCACTTTTTGTCAGTCCGCAGGGCTTTATTTACTGGTACATAGCTAGGAAAATACAATTTTTAGCTGACATGCTCAGCTGTCATCTTTTGTTTTGGTCTTGTGTGAGCTGTTACAAATATCTGCATGTTTTTTAATGGACCAGTTAATTCAGAGGAAGTACTAAATTGCAACATTTAATCAGATTAATTCTTGGTACTAATGATAAATCAATAAACATCTTTTCTGACAGTGTATGTTGCCCAGGTTTCCAGTAGAAGGAAACCAGCTTCCAAGATTGAGAAACTTTTATGCATCTTCCAAAAATTCCCTGTGGCAAGTTTCATATTTACTGCACATTGTTTCCAGGTGCGCGTAGCAAAAATGGAGCTGCTGTTCTCTGGTATTCTGTATTTTATGTTTTGAGCTGAGGGACTGGCATTTTCAGTAAAAGTTTACCTGAATTTGGGATGTCTCTCTACATTAGATAACTCCATAATTTGTGTTACCGGAATCCCTTACTGTTGCTGTTGCTGTTACCCCTACAGCACCTTTGTGATGGAGGTGAAGTACCAACATCAGTGTTTTGCAGATGGAGAACAGAAGCCGAGAGAGCGAGAGGTCATTCACAGATTTATAATGCTCCCAGGTCTTGCTGTGCACAGTATGGGTTGGGGTGGTGGGGAGTGTGGTGTGAGGTACAGGAGTGGGTTCACAAAACCACTTCAGTCTTCTGGGTGAACTAAGTGAGCTGAATTAAGCACTTGGTGAATTGAGCGCTGAAGATTTGAGATTTACAGCAGAGAATGTCAGTGTATCGAAACTGAACCTCAGCACATGTTTACAGCTCTCCTAGGGGTGGTTTTGCTGGAATTCACCAGCCGCTACCTTTCCTGAGCGTAAGTACCTGGGGCTTCCTTCTAGGCATGGATGACTGCTTCTTTAACTGTACAAGTGATGAAAACGATAAAAGTGCTGGAGAAGAAGTGTTAAAACACTTCAGGAAGGTGAAACGAAGGCCAGGGTCATCCTAAGCCTGAAGGGCTTTGCTTTGTCTCATTTGGGAGGGAGTGACCTGCCCTTGAGCACCAGGCAGAGCTGGGGTGGTCACACACTGCTGTGGCTGCCGAAGGGCTCAGGACTAAGGCATGGCACTGGGTGATCTTTTTCATGCTTATCATTTACTTGTGCAGACAATTTGTTTGTGCTTCGAGGCTGGATCTACTTAATAAAGATGGTGTAGACCCAAGGGATGTGCTGTTCATGGGGCAAAGGGAAGAAAAATTGTAGTCCAGTGTGGACAGTGTATTTGGGAAGTTCTGCTCTCGGCTCATTTTGTGAATTTTGGCCTCAGTGACTTGTTGAAAATCACATCTTACATGGCCGAGTCTGAACTCTAGTAAACAGATTATTTTTTTGCTCCCTATAACTTAAAACCAGACTCAAGTCATTGAAAGAACTGTTTCACAGACTGTTCATTAACTGTGCTGCTGTTACTTCTTACCCAGGAATTCACATGGTTGAAACTGATGTTAAAAATGAGCTTTCCCATTCTCTGGTGATTTAAACATGGAAAGGGAGAAGGAACAGCAGACAGCATCTTTTAGTATCACTTCCTTTCTGCTGCTGCTCCAGCTGTGGTGCAGAGGTAGTTTAGTTAGGCGTTCCCCCCTGTCCGTGCTTTCTTTTTTTTTATTATTTTTTTAATCTCCCCTTCCTTTGCTACTCAAAGTTATTTTTTAAAATAGAAATATAGAAGGCAGAAGCAGTGATTGCTGCAAGAAAGTACTATGGAAACCTGTCACGACGACAGTTTCAGATGAAAGTGACTCTTTAGCTGTTTAAGAAATCCATGTATTTGTCAAACTCCGGTGTCTCCTCTGTGGTCAGAGTTGAAAAGGAAGGAAGTGAATAGAGCAGTGTTGAGAGGATAATATGTATTCTTGCTTTTCACTGGGGGAAAATGCATTTCTGGGCTCAGCCTTGCAATTATACATCCTGCAATGAACTTCTTATCTGAGACCTAAAATTTGTCAGTTATGTAATGTGTTATAATGCTGTGGTAGCAATGTTGTCCTTTATGGTTGGTGAGATGTTTGCTCTAAAATGTAGCTTATAAGTGTTTCCAGATGTTTTGGTTGTTTGTTTTTGTGGATTTTTTAAAGAAAACATAGGCAGAAAAATTATTCACAAAGCTCAAAAGAAGGTGGTGCAGAGAGCAATAACTAAATAAATATATTTTTAGCATATGTTTCAGTTGTGGATGATGGTCCATATTTTTCAGATGGAAGATCAAAGCATTATGTGAATGTATTAGATCCCAAGTCACTTGATGTTTGTTCTCCTTGCCCTTGCTAAAGAAAACTCCAACAAATAAGTTTTGTTGTTATTAGTATAGCATGCAGAAGATAAAAAATAGCACAAATATGGTACTGCTAGTAATGATATGACTGATAGATTCACTTTGGTCTGTTTCAGCACTATGCTGATGCATAATAGTGTGCTTACACCTGTATGTATAGGAACATTAAAGTTTCTGAGTTAAATAAATGTTTGGAATGCCAGTGATTAATCATTTAAATATGGCACTTCCTGGGGATATTCCAAAAATGTGAGTTCAAATGCTGAAGTATTTTGTCTTTCTGTGGTCACTGAAGTTCCTGTGCATAGTTTATAATGTTTGGTGGTCATGTTTGTTGCTGCTAGAAGTATTGGAAAGCAGTATCTCATAAACAGAGAATACATAAGGAAGACTTACCTTCTTTTTTTTAATTTAAAAAACACTGCCATTCTTAAAGGATTATTAAGGGAGAAAAAGACTTTTTGGTGGAGAAGTCGCTCTGAACTAGTAGATTAATCTTTTATAGCGTGTAAATTTAGAAAAACAGTATGTTTTTTTTAAATTGACAAAGGTTTTATTTTCACATTTTGACTTAAACTTTTTACTGTAGAGTTATAAAGCCTTGACAATAATAGATATGGTGGTAGCCTCTTTTGTCCTGTGAGATCCCGATCTTTCAGATTTTGATGAGTCTATGCACATTTATTAAAAGATGTATACTGAATTAGAAACAGATTATGGGATTGTGCAGACTTTGTCTGCTTTCAGCTGTGATACGGAAAGCTTTATATCACTTTGCCATTGTGCACTTGCCCTATATAGAGGTAATTTAGGAAGCCTAATGCAACTGATGTCCAACTGTGACATGGTATTTTTGTAAAAATAAAACTCTTCACTTGTCCTAGCCTTTCTAAATGGTTAATCAAAGTGGATTGACAGATTATGTGTCTGGGTTTTTTTTTTTCTTTCTTTTTTTTTCTGTGTAGGTGTTTGTGACTCATAAATGCAGAATTAGACCAAAAATCTGTGACTGGATAATGGAGTATTTGCAAGTACTTTATTGCACTTTTCAGTGCAGCACAACAAATAGCCTTCACTTTCCAGTGTTTATTTGTAAGGATTTATTATTGTGTGGCCCTGCTAATCTCATAATTTCTGCTCCTGTTTTTATGATAGTGCAAGAAAGTGGTTTATAAATAGTTTCTATAAATGGGTATTCCTGAAAATGCATCTGATCTGAACAATATTTTTATATAACTGTCTTTTATGGTAAAGTAATAGGTGAAAATTGAGAAGTCATTAATGTTTTATATCCCTTCACTCTGCTATGAATCACCACTTAGCTGTTTGCCAAAATCTTTGTATTCTGTTTAGTGACAATTTTATATGAGGATCAGCTGGATAATTTTAAAATTCATTTCTAGTTCTTCTCTTTGAAGATTCGTATCAATTAATTTGACCAGTTTTCAAGTAAACATGCAAACTTAATCTTCCAGTGTAGATGATATTTTAAATACATATTAATTTAGAGCTAGATAGTGCTTTTCGAATTTGGATAGCATTACTGTTCCAAAAATTTTAGATATTAATAAATTCTAAGGAATTAGCAGCTATGTGGGGTATGTGTGTGTGTGTATGTGTGAGGGGGGAAGAAAAAGTCAGAATATCTTAGAAAGCTATTAGAAACGACCCTGTGTTTTAGATCTCCCCACTGAGACTAGTTATTTTGAAATGTGAAACACCTAGTTTGGTTTCATACCAATTAGTAAATGTCATTTGTGATCACTAAAAAATTATTCCTCATAGAATAGCCGTCGTGAAAACACAAGAATGTTTAATAATATTCAGTTCAGCTTTCTTTGCAGACAGAAGTTATTTTAAATTAGAGGCTGTTGCATGTTCTGGTTGTCCATCTGTTTAGGTGGTTTCTCTGGATGGGAAAACTGTCAACCATTATGTCTTGGACAGTTCTGACCACACTGAGAAACTGAATCAGCACTAGGACTAGATAATACCTACAAGGGCAAGAATGTATCTGATTCTAGTACTTTTAAGGTAATTAATGCAAATATGATGATTGATTCATCTATTTATATGTGGAGGGGCCTGGGTCACTGCTATGAACTGCTCAGCTGTGAAAGGCTTTGTAAATAAAATGTACTGTAGGGGTAGAATGAAGGAGACTGGGAACACTATGTGTCAGTACAGAAGCTGGAAACTAAGTTTAGGACTTGAAGGTAACTCCAAAGAGAAATATATGAATGCAAGGAGCTGTTATGAGAGCCAGACTGCAGAAGGGCTGGAGGATGGGCTTGGGGGATGGATAAGGTAGAGCTGGGAAACAAGGAAGTGGTGTTTGCATTGCTACAGATGAAGAATGGTAGGCTAAGATTAGATCTTGTTGAAAATAGTTGAGGTAAGACTGAAATGGGAACCATGAAGGTTTTTCTTTATCAGACATTGCAGTGTTTTAATTACATGGGCCTAGTCTTTATAGAATGAGCTTAAATAAAGTAGTCTTCCAAAGTCCTAGTCCATTTAAGGGTTTTATACCAAATTGATTAAAATATTTCTGATTTGCTTTAGATAGTCAAAGGTGAACAGCATACATGAAACTGTGCTAAATTCCAGGGATGTGACTGAGCAGAGACTGACGTGGGCGTTGGCTGGATCTCTGTATAATCCATCCCAGCCTTTTAAATTGGTACTTTCGTGTGTCTGTGTCTCTTCAAAACTAAAGCTACACTGAGGTTCTTTCTCTCCAGATAAGATAGTATGTTATTGTTAAGCGCCTCTCTCAGCCTGTAATTCTATTTGTGGTTTGTACTGTTGACTGTTGATTGTTAACAGGTTCTGCAATAATGCAATTAGGTGATCCAAGAAGAACATACAAAGCATTAATAAGCCACATCTGCATAGAGCAGAGTGAAAAATATGATCGACTAGCCATGATACTCATCTAAATAAGCTAATATAATTCATTTTGCCTCTTTCTCAGGTTAAAAATCTGCTCTGTCTTAATCCTTTCAGAAAAAAATCAATGCTTCATCGTGTTCTTGATCTGCTACTCAGTGCCACATGAAATTCTGAGTTATTGTACATTGTTACGTTTATGGCAACAAAAGATTTAAAGGTTTGAGTAAGCTTGAAATGGCATAGGGAGCTGAACTGTATGTTGCATTAGAAAGGAGAAATTGTGCATCAAAATACTGCAGTTCTTGGGTGATGAATAATGTCATCTGTGTGGAAGAAGGGGTGCACTCAGCTGCTT
This sequence comes from Oriolus oriolus, assembly GCA_013400235.1. NCBI lineage: Eukaryota > Metazoa > Chordata > Aves > Passeriformes > Corvidae > Oriolus > Oriolus oriolus. The sequence continues at coordinate 526,759 of VXBT01002535.1, read as the reverse complement.
ATTCTTCTCTTTCACCTAATCTCTGTCCTTCTGCAGGTAGCACCTCCAGTAAGTTCCCATTTGTGTGAAGGTTTCAGAATGCATTGCTGGCTGACAGTTGAAGTGAGGGGTGGGGACTGCCTTTTTTCAGTGGCGGAACTGGATCCCAGTGCCTGTGCTAGCTGCAGGCAAAGCTAGGCATAGTATTTCTCTCTCTTCAGAGGACTTCAGATTTTTTTCCTTCATAGTAAAGTTTTTGTACGATATAGCTTTGCCCATTTGATTTTATTTGGACTGACCTTTTTTTTTTTAAAGCCTAGAAATACAAAATCTATTTCTGTAAATGTAGAATCTGTAACAGAAGGAGGTCAGTTTTGTCATGCTTCTCCCAGTGGACAAATTTACAAGAGGACTTGGAAGACTTAGATTGGTGTCAGGGTGTGGGTAACACTGCCAGCACTGAAGAAGTGTTTGGAGTGTATATATGTGCTTGCTCTCTTTCAAGCTGTCCTCAGAGAAACTTGATGAAAATAACTGCACAAGTCCATTGTTGCATTCTCCTGAAACTGTTAGAAGAGCTAGGAAGGAAAATGGAGCAGAAATAATGTCTTCTGGCTCATTCCTGAGCAGACTGCTGTGGTAAACCCTCCTTTGAGCAAGCAGGTGGATTAAGGCATCTCCAGCAGTCCTGCCAACCTACGATTCTTCACCAAATTATCTGCAGACTTTCCTGAAGGTGTGTGATACAATAAATTTGAACTTTGTATTAAGAAGAAAAAACATGTTTTAAAATTCTATCCAACAGCAAATCTGACCTTGAAGGAGATCTGTCTGTAGTTGAGTATGAAAATATTAGCTGAAAAGAATTTGAAACAAAATAGCTTCTTAAAGTTCATTCCTTTTAAATACTTGAGGGCACTTCAGAGCTGTTGACAATATATGCAAAGATTCCAGAAACGAGATGTTGTCACTTGCATAGGTAATTATTATCTTTTTGCAAAGACTAGCAGGAGAACAAGAAAACCCAGATGGCTTTTGGTAGATATTTAAATCATTCAGAGCATACCATTTGAAGGATATTTTTTCTGAAATAGGATTTTTTTTTTTTTGGTAAAGAGAGAAAAACATGTAATAACCCTTCAGTAGCTAATTCCTAACGTTAATTGTTAAGACTGAGTTAAAAGTAAAACTCGACATTTCTGGTTTATAATAGCTTTGTTCAGCCATTTAACAGAGTGAGCACGTACATAATGATATTGTGAGGTGGAAGAAAACATCTGGTCACAAGCTTTTGTCAAAATATCAAAATTAGTAATGAGATTTTGTGTCTTTAAACTTCTTCAGTAATGGGACTTGAATCAGCAGGTGCAAGTCAGGGTTGCACAAGGACAGGAGAGGTGCTACAATCTCGCCTTCTTCTAAACTTCATCAGAAAGGGGCAGCTGTGTTAATAGAGAAGCCACATCTTCAGATGTGAACTGGTTGGTTATCAGTAAGGGTTTTAGAGATTGGTCAGAGGTAAGAGAAGCATTTTAAGAAGCTTGATTTGGCTCAGAAGCCCCCATTTTAGTGTTGCCTGACTAGTTTTTTTTATTTTGTATTGTTTCTACTCTGACTTTATACTCTTCCTGCACTCAAATAGTTCATTGTAGGATAAAATTTGTAATTGTTGTGGGCTAGTCAGACTAGCTGATCTGTCCTCAGAGGTGCCAGATACTTTCTTTGAAATTGCTGTCACGTTGATAGCCTAAGGCATGGTAAACTTTGGAACATTGCTTGATGTTTCATGAGATAATTCTTCACAACAGTTCCTGATGCCTTTCTGTCCCATTAGCTCTTAGCCATCTGTTGCTTTGATTACACTATTACGGTGAATAAGTGTTTTGGCAAGCTATTTAGCTGTGTTGAAAACTCTTGTTTCTTTGCTTTCTAGTATTTTATTGCTACTGTTTCTTTTTTTTTTTCCCTCCTCAACCTTTGTAGTGCAATGCTTCTTGCTATTTCCTTCTTGTTATTCTAAGAAACAAAAGGCTGACCTAGTTTGAGGACACGATGAGGTTTATAACTGTGCTTTGTGGCTGTTCTCCTTTCATGTGAAAGTCCTTCTGCCGAAAGAGGTTGTGTATTCCAAACATAGGCTCACAGAAGGTAGATATTATAATCTAACCATATTTAAATGTTTGGCTTTGGGACTCTTGCCTCTTAAGGCTTAAAATGTTCTTTTCTAATCTAGCCAATGTGTTATGTCAGTATTACCTCTTATATTTCTATAGCAAATCATAATATTTTAACCTCTCATTCCTCCCAACACTGCAAAGGCCAAAACAGGAAGATCTGGGATATCACTAGAAAGAAGCCTGTATTCTCTGGCTTTACGCTGTCAATTTGACCTTTTCATTTATTGCTCACGTTTTAGAGATGAACAGACAGATAGGGTGATAATGACCATAGAGGTGAGCTTACCTAAATAGGTTCCTTTTTAGGAGTAGTGATACACCGATTAATTTGTTTTTAGGCATGGACTTGTGGAAACGGAACAAAATACTGGTTTTAGACTGAAACTGAATTTCATTGGCATTTAATTTCCACTTTTAGTTTTTTGTTACTTTTTCTACAATTAGAATAGCTGTGTTATACCTCAAAGCAAGAATTAATAACTTAGTAAGTTATTAATTCTGCTCAGTAGGTCATTTTGCCTTGACCGTGCCTTAGGTGGCCAAATTTTCTTCACTGTTTACCTGTTTGAGCTCTTTAAATTGAACTACAGCTTTTCCTGGAATAAATGCTAATTTTTTCACTTCTGGTGTCTGTAAGAGATGACTAAGAGCTGGGTAATTGCAAGTGCTTGCAAAACCTTCTCAGTCACTTGGTTTTCAAGTAGTACTTGTCATTAGGGATAGTAATGTTATTTATGGGAAAATTATTTGAAGGAGGCAGGCAGCATGTTTTAATGTTAGTGAGAGGGGAGAAGGGGCAAACACTGTAAAGGAACATCTGACTGGGGATTTTCAGCCTCACAAAGGGGTCTTTTTTGGACCTTGTAAAGCTGTACTGTGTTGGAAATGCAACTGCTATCTTCTACAAACAAAAGGAGCTGTGTGAAGTAAACTTTAAAAAGTAACTGAAATAGTTCCCAATATAGTGCATCTTCTGTCAAATGAAATTAGTTAATACTAAATGTCAGTCAAAGATACTCAGAAATATAATCTGGAAACTTTTTGCACTTACTCTGTGAGGACTGCAATCGCCTTTTATGTTCCTCGTCAGAGAATATACATTAGTTTACAAGTTTGGTTATTTCAGTGCACATCCTGTTCTAGGATTGTTGTATTTTAGTGCTGATTATTTCTTGATGGTTAGGGAATGTTGTAGTATTCCTTGCTTGCCATATTGTCAGACCATTCTGTTTAACTGATTCCTGGACTAGTTAGTAATTATGGATCTTCCTTCAACTAAGCAACATATGTAATTATTTTTGAGCTGTGTTACACTTCTACTGCTTGCGTATGGGACATGGTAAATGTTTTACATAAGAGGTAAGGATGTGACAGCACACTGAAATCACAGCTATTGAGTAAGATAGATTATAGCTATAGCTATATCTATAGATATAGATATAGATTAGATATAGGTAGTGAAAATTTTCTCTTGGGTTTCTGCCACAGCCTTTCCTGAACAGGGTTATCTGTTCTCTGCAGATAAAGATTTTCAGTCAGAGCCACTGTTTTGGTTTTAATAAGCAAAATAGAAATGTTCTTGCATATGCTAGTAGCTATGGAACATAATTTCTAAGTGAGGGACTAGTCCAAATTTGACTTCTCTGTATGTGGTCCTCCCAAACTGTACTGTGAAAGAGCATTTCCTTGGAGAGCTGTTCTGATTATTGGTGGTGCAGGTCCTTGTGAAATTTAACTGCATGAAAGTTAACAATTAATTACATTTACAACACTGCTTCTTCATGGAAGTAGTAGTAATTGCCTCAGATAGTATTGACCATAAATATTTTTCCCAATTAACACATTTTCATTTGAGAGGGAAGTTGATAGTCCACACTGTTGAAAACCCTGTGGCATGGGATCTTAGGGACAGATTTGTACAGGATAAAGAAATAATGATGTGAAGTTCCCTAAGACCAAACTGGGTAGAGAAGAACAATCCACATGGTGAATCCTGTACCGTGAGAAGGTGGAGTATGAGTTTGGAAGCTGTGTTTGTAGCACTTGAGCCATTAGTTTTGCCTGTTAACCAAGCTTCTTATTTTTGGTTCATCTTTATGCTAGGAATCTTCCTGTCCCCAAGTTAGCTCAGTGTCATCACCTCACTCCCTTGTGAGGGGCAGGTTTGCTCAACCAAGCTGTGTTTCTAATGATGAAAAAGATTATTGCTCTTTCCTTAGCAATGCTTTCAGAAGATTATTCTGATAATACTAGTGTTGCAATCATAAAATAAAAGACTACAATCTTGGACCTTATAAAATAGTTGCAATATTGGCAGTTGACAGAACAAAATTGTTTGGTTTCATCCTAGAAATGAAATTAGAAATGTAATATATATTTATTTAAGACTTTAATGACATTTGTACTTAGTCTTCACAGGGTTATTATTTTTGTGAGAAAGGAAGTGACCAAATGGGCTTGTGCTCTGAGAATGACTGTAATTGCCATGCTGGCCTGGACAGCATCTCCTGGGTTATTGAGTCCAGTCACCTGCTCTTTGAAACAATGACATAATTGTGAAAAAACCCCACATTCATACTAATGACTGCATGACACTTACTTCTGTTCTTGTCTGTGATTGTCTACAGAACCAAATGGAATGGGGTGGGATAAAATTAATCAGAAATTATGTTAATAAAATGAACAGTTCTCATTGATAGCGAAAATGAACAAATGCATCTGGTGTGAACATCTCTTCATAGTTTCTGCTGAATGAGTGTCTTTATGTTTTGCAAAAACATAAAGTGAAATACCCAAGCCTTTTTTTCAAGTGGTGCATGGTATCAACCTTCTGACCAAGCTATTTGATCTATTGTCTGATGGATGCTGAGAAACTTTGATACTGTAAAATATTTGTGAGACTTGTTTCATGGTAGAACTAGCTTTTGAGCATGTTGATTTTTCTTTTATTTCCTTCATATGTTGACCTGATGACTTACTGAGTCTTCTTATGCTCTTACATTTGTGGAATTCAGTTTCCGTGTATCCATAACATACTGTGTTGTGAGTTGCCAGATGGAGGAGTGCTTTGAATGGAGAAGGGTATTATTGGTGGACTTAATGCCATCTCTCCTTAACTCCCTGATTCATTATAACTTTTGCAGTCTGAAGATCACTGTAGTTAATTTTTGAGTAGGTAGTGTCGTTGCCCTACACTTTGTGGGGTCATGTTTTTATTTCACTTGTGTATGCTTGTGTTTATGTGCTTAGATTATACTGTATTGCTAATATTACTAAATGCTCTTCCATTTTTCTTTGCCCTCCATGCTCTTGATTGCCATAGCTTCAAGTTTATGGCAAATGTACACATTTTTTACAGACAGAGATTCTAAGGAGAACACTTTAAAATTGCTAAGTTTGGTTCCCTTCAGTGGTAGACAACTTGGTTATATAATACTGCTGATGAACTCACTCCAGCTCAAAAGTAGTTATATTATTTTCCATATTGTTCCTGTTGGATAGCTATTCTGAGTATTATTCTCTGATGTGATTCCAATTTCCTTTGTAGATCACTGTTGAGGTCAGTTGTCTTTAACTTTGAATGCATGCTTTCTTCCTGATAAAAATTATGGCAGCCTGTCAAATCTCAGGACTGTTTAGCTTTAAGCTTTCTCAGGTAAAGGAAAATATTAGGTACAAATTCTTATCAGTAAAATCTGTTAGTAGTAGCAAATTCTGAAATACTGGTTCTCAACTTTTTGTCCAGTGTGTATTAATGATAAACAGTTTAATTCTGAGATGTCTATGCAAGCCTTAAAGTATAATAATTCATTTCCGCCCTACTTTTCAACATTTTCTTTTCACATAATTTTTGTCCCAAGTGGTTCTTCATTTTTTGTAACATATTGTCTAAACCTAGAAACTAGCTGTGCATAAAAATCACCATTCTCTTAGGATTAGTCATAAACCAACAATGGACTGTTACATAGCCTGTCTGGGGCATATTAAACAAAAACTGTTTCCTGAGGTGAGAAAATTACTATATATGAATCAAATAAAAGATTACACTTTGTTCTACATTGTCAGGGATTTCATATGTCTCTAATTCCAGTTTTACAAGAGGAATACATGAGCTAGAAGCCCTCTGTGTGTGGCCGTGTCCACAATTGAAAGCAAGTAAGAAAGAGGCCACCTGCATAATCTTTGTTCCATTCTGATTTTAATTTTGGTACTAGATTTGGAAGATACTTTGAGTATCATCAGGCTTCCATAATGATGAATTTTGGTTTGAAACTTCTGGCTAAAACCAGTTGTACAGCTCAGGCTCTCTTGGAGCATGTTTTAGTGTCTTTCTTGCCCAGTAGCTGCAGAGTTAGTTTGCTAAACTATGACGTGGGAGCTTTAAGATTGATTTTTTGCCAGCAATTATTTGTGCCGGTATTGACTGTTTGTCAGGAAAATAAGTTTGTGGCCATTGATTATTTTAGGCTGGATAGTGCCCAGCTCACCTTTTGGTGCTGTTCTACTTTTTATTTTTTAATATATGAACATTACAGCCTGGCTGAAATCTAGTTGAGCACTCTTATAGTAGTAGTAAAGTATTGATTTTGTATTACTGACTCACTACCTGGTTTCATAATTGTGTAAGTATTCTGTAAAAATTAGAACAATTTAGGAAAGGTTGGTAAATGAGGTGTGTCTCATCTATCTTTTCTTCCTTTCATTCCCTTTTTCTTCCAGAGTCTTTTAATTCTATTCCACATTCTCTTCCCATTTATATTTTCTTTCTCTTGTTCATTCTGTCCCCAAATTCCCTCCTTGCATTATAGTACTCTTCATTTTCTGACATCCCATTAATCTTCCAGGCTTTATGGCTTACTTTCCCACCTCCACAAGCACACCCACAGGATGCTTAGAAATTTTACAGCATACCCAGTTGTCAAAAAACTAAACCTACAAGTCCCAGACCCGTAATACTATGCTGGGAATGCTCATTAACTCCCACACTGTTTGGAAAAAGAAACCGGTATAGTTAGTATAAGGTCTGCAAACCATAATACATGCCTAATATTCCTTTGCTTTCCACTAAACCTGGGAATGCCTCATTGGAGCTGGGAAAGAAGATGGGAGCTGGCTTTTTTTGCTTTAACTCTGGTTTTGATCTTTATAGAAACCCGAGAAAAAATGGCATGAATGTTCAGCTATAGGGGTGTGACCTCTGAAATGTTGAGTTTGAGGAGAACGCATTGTTTGCCAACAGATCAGAAAACCTGTTGCCGCAGGTGGATGTACCAGCAAGTGCATCCTCAGCACAGCAGCTGCACCATGGCCAAAGCCAAAGTGGGCTTTCTGTCTAGTCTGACTGCCAGCAGTTCTCTGACCATGTTCTTTACTGCTGGCAGAAGTCATTAAGAAAAATGACAAAAGACTGCATCTCTAATGTGTGTATGATCAACTGATTGCCCCCTCCACTAATTGCCTGTGAATGCTAATTAAAAAAGCAGTATTCAGTGTATGGATGACAGTGCTTAGTTTCCAAAGGCAATAATTTGAGGCTTTTCTCTTGCTAAATAGCACCCATGCCAGTGTTTAGTGTTGCTAAGTGGAATTATCATCAGATTCAATCTTAATCAGAGATCTCTTAAATAGTGGACCTGGACAGTTCTTGGATAGTTTTCACTCCCTTGTGTTGAGCTTTTTTTTGCTTTTTTTTTGCAAGCTTTGGAAATAATCACTGCATTGTTTTGTTTCTTAATTCTGCTGTGAGGAAAATGAAGTTATTGTCAACCACAGAAATAGAAAAGTAGAAATACAAGCTTAAATTCTGCAGTAGTTAGTAGTAGGAGCTTGACCTACTTGCTTCTTATTATCCTTCGTTAGTACATTCTTTTAAGCCTGTATCACATTTAATTAACTATTTGGGACTTAACTGACAGTACTGTAACAAGCACTGCATGTTAAAACAATATTACTAACTACACCATAGCTGAATACAGCTGTACTGTAACTAACCCCAGGATTACTGCATCAGTCACTGATAACTCACTCCAGGTGAGATACTTCCAGCAGTGCTTCTAGTTCCTTTCTTTCCATTCTTCATATTCTGAGGATAGCACCAAAGGCATCTAAGCAAAGCACTGCTCGGAGATCAAGGAAATCAGTCATCTCCTTTGCCCTCTGTTCTCTGTTTTGTGGTAAGGATGCCAGTAACTTAAACAAAATGAATTAGCAGACTGAACTTAAAAGACGAACTTGCCCACTAAAATGATGTCTCATCATGAATAAAACATCCCAGTAGTACAGTTAAAGATAATTGTTATTTTTTAAAATATCTTCTTTCTCCAGAATCCTACTCAAGTGGGAACTGCTCTTCAGGTTTTCCATAATCTTGGGACTTTGAAGGATACCATTGCTAATGTGGTGGATGGATACTGCACAGTCCTGGAAGAGAACATAAAAAATGCTTTGGATATCAAAGTATTGACCCAACCATCTCAAACAGTCACAAGAGGTACGATTCTTGTTTTACAGAGAATGATAACTGATTTTGTTTCTTACAGGAGTACTGGATGTTATAAAATGGAAGGAACACTCACATCCAAGCCTGTTCTAGAAACATTTCCCTGCTTGCTTTAACCAGCAGAGGGTGGGAGTAGGCATACCTCAGAAATCATTTAATTTGGCTTTGCAAGCCAAAATTGGGTTTGTCTGATATTTGGCTCAGACGTTTTCCTTTATTCTTCCCTGCCTCTCCTTCCTAACTTGCCCAGAAAATTGTCCTCATTAGGTTACAACTTTGTGGCATTTTCTTAGCAGTTTCTCATGGAAAGATGACTCCAAATTCTGCTTTCTTTGTATTGGTGGGAGGATTACAGGCTGAAATTATTTGCAATCAATAGAAGAAGCCTGCAATTACATTGTTACGCTTTTGTCAGGTGGAAGTTGTTTCAAAGCAGACTAATCAATATGAAGAAATGTTGCACTATTAAACATTTAGTTTCCAGTTAGGTCACATATGAAAACATACTGAGGAATTGGGTGGGCAGGCAAATTTGAACTTTGGTGATACAGACATTCAATTTTTTTGAAAAAAGTCTTGCAACAAGGTGGGGGTCCAGAACCATAATCAGTGGCATAATAAAGAAGTGCATCCTCTCTCAAGGGAAGTGATTGTTTAGAAGCTGCATGCCCTTCAGCTGCAATATCACTTTTTTTTAGTAGTTTGTCTATGCATTTAAGTCCTGAGCTGGTATTTTTCACAGCTACTCTCCCTGCCGTTTCACTTTGCTACTATGTCCTGAAAAACTGCTCATTGGCATTACTGTGGTGTTTCTGTGGAGGTCTGAATTAGTAGAGCATGTAACAGTCATGAGTATGAAGTATCCCTACTGAACTTCAGAGTTTAGTCAACTTCTCAGCTGAGACATCTGAGGCCGTTCACAAAACTCTATTCTGAAGGTATTTTAGGCTGCTTTGGCTTAAAAAAAAAAAAGTATCTGTCAAAGTGCATAGAGATCTGTATTTCTAATATTTTAATTTTCATATGTGGAAGCTGAAATGTGCTGCTGTGCATGTTTAAAAACCCTTTAGGTGGCCCTGGTAGAGCTGCTATGCCAACACCTGGGAACACAGCAGCTTTTCGAGCAGCCCTCTGGACAAACATGGAGAAACTCATGGATCAGATCTGTGCTGCTTGCGGACAGGTACTCTACAGCTGATTCCTGTTTGTCTCGTCATGCAATTTTGGATATAAGGATTTAGATGTCACTTTCTCTCTCAATAAATTCTTTCTTACAGGTGCAGCATTTGCAGAAAGTATTGGCAAAGAAAAGAGATCCTGTGTCACATGTCTGCTTCATAGAGGAGATAGTTAAGGTAAAGTTTTAATTTAGATGAACATACTTTAGTAAATCTGTTAAGAAAAATGTGATGAGAGAATCAGTTTGTTTATGATTTTACAGTTCCATAATTTTTTTAAAATTAAATTGATGGGAAAGTGTTGAAAGTCAAACTAACATTGAAGGATATATTTGTGGTCTGTGGGTTATATCTGTAGGATGTAAACATGTTCATTTTGTTGTAATTTCTTTTGTTTTCTTTTAAAGGGAGCTGATAAGGCACCACTGTATGGATCATTAATGTCATTCCATAATACCATGTGATTTGAGTAATTAATTAAATCTGTTAGTTTGCATAGGAGAATGTGTCTTCATCTATCATTTTCAGCCATCTGTTTCTCACTTCTTGACAATTTCTCCCTTGAAAAATAATCATGGCTGTTCTTTTGAATACCTGCTATTTTCCATTCATTTGCATTGTTTTTTATTCATATTTGGAATAATTTGATTAATGGTCTCCTTCAGTGTTAGGAACAGGATTACTGCAACTGTTTCATCTACCTTAGTAAAAGAGAGCAAAAACAAAAGATGTGTTCCTGCTGACTTCTCTTTCCAAGTGTATAACTGGATTTTTAATTTACTTGGACTTAATATTTGAAATAACTTGAGGAAGCTCTTCATATGCAAACGTGGTCTTCTCAACAGTGAAAGCAAACAATGAAGGTTAAATACACCCTTTGTCTGACTCTTAAGCCCATCTGCAGAAGATATTGCACAGAGCATCACTTTTCTATGAGCCACTTCAAGCTTCTCTTTCTGTGTTAAAACAAACAAACAAAGCCAACCACAACAACAAAAAACCCCAAAAAAATCCCACAACCCCCCTCAAAAAATTTTTAAACTTTTAGCATATTTTCTTAATTTAAAAAAGTTTAATCTGGCAAAAAATACTTATTGCTGCCTGGGTGGATCAGCCCTTCAGTGGATCAGCACGTTTAGGGAGAAATGTAGAAACCTGGAGACAAACCAGAAACACTGAAAGGCTCAGGAAGGGATGGAAAGGGAGCTTGGATAAATGATCTGTTGGTGTTCATGAGTGGCTCCCACCCTGTGCCCGTGCTTCTCATTTTCACTCTTCCCTCTTGTAAAACATCATTTGAAAAGGAGTTTTTCAGCAACTGAAAAAGGAGTTTTCCCAGTTTTTGAGGTTGATAATAGAGGGAAACCAAAGGAAATATTTTATCATCCTGGAGACTAAATGAACAGGGAAAATGAATTTCAGTGGAAGCGGGGTAAGGAAAAACTCATTAGAAAATAAAAGTTGGGTTGTCTTATGCTAAGCATGTTCCATGATCTCTCTGATGATTCTTCCTTTCCCTTAAGTTCATGTTGCAGGATTGCATCTAAGTGAAAAATTGTATTTCCCAAATAAAATCCTTCTATTTATTTTTCCACAGTTATCACTCTTCCAATTACATTGCTCTTTGGTGGGTGTTCTGGTGTAGTATAGTGCCAGGCTGGACGCTGTCGTTCTCAGTGGGGCAGCTAAGGAGGAGTGGAACATCCTTATCGAATGTTCTGCTAGCAGAACTCTCTCAGCATGACACAGTACTGCTGATGGCACCGATGCTTTACTTACTTCTTGCCTGAAATGGTTCAGTATGCACAGTGTTTTTCTTGGACATTCTCACAGTTAGACCATTTGTTCTGGTGTCTCTTGAAAAAGGTGTGGCACCAGGCTGCAGATGGGTGAGGTCACACCAAAGAGCAGAGGTGTTGTTCAGACAAAACCAGACAAGTACTGCGTGCTGCTGAAATTCGGGAGCATATGTACAGATGGCTGTATGGGAGAGTATGAATTGTTTTAGACATAAATAAGAAATTGGTATTTTGCCATTTACTAATGAAGATTCCATCTCGTATTAAACCAAACTGAAACGTGCTTTCCTCAGCAAGTGTTCTGGAGGGGGAGAGAAGTTGGATTTTCTTTATTGTATTCAATTTCATTAATAAACTGAGCAAATTAACAAAACAAAACGAAGGTACTAACATTGTACCCGTTTGCTAGAGCAGCATGCCCACTCCAGAAGATAGGAAAACGAATCATCCACTCTACAGTCTGTTCACTAATTACTGTTACTGATGTCAACATTATTATTATAGTCATCTTCTGCAGCAGCTGCAGTACCACTTTGCCTGTCCATCTGCTTCCTTGTTTTGATTACTGCAGTGCAAGTATCATCCTAGGAAGCATAAGAGAGGAGGAGACCCAGCCTTTTTAAAGCACCAGTCCTTTAATAGCAAGGAAGCTACTTGCTTTTTTTTTTTTTTTAAGTCATCATTCTCTTCCATTGGGGATTTTTTGTGTCTTTCTCTTCAGAGATAGCACAGCCTGCGGTTTTTCTAATTTTGTATTATGATCTCAAACATGTGCTTTCCGGCTTTCTAATTACCTGTTACCATAATAATATTTAGTAGTGTTGTATCATGTTGTATCCAAAAATGTAGTTTTAAAAGCACTAGCTAATTAATTAAGGGATTCACAAAAACTCTCTGGTTTTTTTTGAAAAAAAAAAGGAAACAAAACCTGACAGATGAAGAAACTGAGGTACAGAACTTGGAAAATTTTAAATACTGCAGTTCAGCAAGAGGGCAACGACAACACCTGCATCTTTTCTACCCTGTGGTTTCTCCTACAGAACTCCCTTCCAATTTTTACCAACTTTAGATGTGGCCAAGAGTTAAGTAACAGACTCAGGCTTACATGAAGATCATGGAAGAATCTGGAGATTAAATTTATACTGCACATTTTTCACTCCTTCCCTTTGCAGATCTAGATTTTGGTATTTTTCCTTTGTCACCATGCACTCATAGTACCTTCTAAAAGCTGCTTCATTTCATACTAGTCATGACTATAGATACATTATTAATGTTTGCATATTTAAATTACAGATTTAATTTTTTAACAAATCTATGAACTATTAAAGGAGACATACGATTGAATGGACATTTTGTGGGTTTTATGTAAGAAAAAAGGCCTTTAATGACTAGATTTTAGTTGAAGAGGGCTAAAAGAATTCAGAACTCATGGAGTTCTGATTTCTAGTTTTGGGAAAATGAATAGAGCTTTCATTGCATACATTTTTTTAAAGATAGGGTTAATGCTGTCATAATGTTAGGGATAAAAATTAAAATTACAAATAAGATTTAAATAATGTAAATTTGATATTTTTGTTCACCTAATGACTGGTTATTTATATCACTTCTTTCAATTGCTTAATTCACCTTCAGAGAGCTAATAAGTTACTTCAGTTTATTCTGCTTTATTGCTTCTCTCTTTTAATGTGTAGTGACTAATCCTTCCTCAGCTAAACTACAATTGACTTCAGTGTAAATCACAGCCAAACATATCTTTCTGTGACAGCCACCTTCCTAATTAGAGATAAGAGTCCTTCTTAGCCCCTTGTAAAAGAGTTGAAAATGATCTTTGATCCTCATCTATTTTGGGTCCTTCACTCCTACATAGGTGTCAGGGAACAGTTCTGCAAAAAGAAAAGCATCCTAAAAAGCAGCAAATCGTTTTTAGGGGGTGTTTGGGGTGGTCAGTAGAAAGGATGAGCTGGGGTCTCTCCGCTGGGCAGAAAGGTACAGGCAGATCTGCCCTTGCTCGCCTTTGACTGTCCTGTTTGCAACCAAGGCACATCACAAACTCTGTCGTTTACGTAAGCCTCTGGGTAAAAAAGTGAGCTGAGAGTTGTAGGGAGCGTTATTATGTGCTTTGTGGAGGGCTCTTACCGTTGCTGCTGCTGATGAATGTTTGGTGAGTAAGCAGGCTTTTTTCCTGAGTTGTCAACACTGGCAATATGAGGTGTTAACAATACAGAAAAAAATGTCCTCAGCATTACATAAGATAAAGAAAATAAATGGAGAATATAGATATTTATTGAGAGAGTGTACTTATATTTCACCACCTTATTTCTCCTCCCCGTCCAAACTTGTTTAAAAATGTTGCTGCTTTGAAATTATTCACATCTATCATCGCATATTCACATTCAGTTGACCCAATTAAAAAATAATCCCAAGTGGAAAAAATGGAAAAATAATCTAATTATTGTCTTATGTGAATTCTGAAAATAGCATGGTTTTCACCAATTATTACAAGTATATGATTTTTCAGTATTTTTTGTAGAAGCAGAATTGGATTACTTGCACATCATTTCTACTGTGATTTCTGTTTGTTATTTAGGCAATAATGAGGTACTTCGTGAAGATCTAAACACAGGTGGATGAGCAGGTTTTTGCTTCCCAAAATACCAAAGATGCTCTTTGTTTCAGATCTACAAATTGCCCTGCTGAATTCACTTGCAGGATTTTTGAGGACTCTTAAAGAGCCGAAAAGACCATATCAGTTAAAAGTCCCAATTCTCATTTTGAATGGATCTGTGTGCCCAGACAGCCATACTAAAAGTAATTTGATTCTAATTCACATGGGAGTGTCAGAGTTTGTGCAATGGTTTTCTAATGACACTACGATTTCTCTAGAACTTTAAGTCCGTTTCTCTGACAGAAATGTGCAGCTGTGAAGAAAAGGGATGGTGTGGAGGTTGCGTGGGTTAGTAGGTAATAATGACCTTCATTCTTTTTCACTTCTGATTTGGTGGTGTTTGTGCAAATTGCAGATCAGTGATGACTACAGATTATTAAGTCAGTTGGTTTTCAGTCAGCTTGCCTTTGGAAAAGAAATAGATATACCAGAAGTGCCGCCTTTTATCATGATTCTTGTCAATCTTACCTGAACAGCTCCGGGCTGAGGGTACATGGTAACAAACCACCCTTTCATCCTTGGAGGGGATATGGAGTACTCAAGGTGAAAGCATAGTTTGAATTGAAGCTGTACATACTAAATCACTTCTCTGGGTAGAAGGAAGCTGTCAAATCCCTGGGGTAGTTACTGGCTTTTGAATACTAAGTTCATTTATTTCCAGTTGATGCATATCTTGCAGGAATATGGAAGGATTAATTAATGTTTTAAGTAGTTTTGAAGATACAGGACACTGTTTAATATCTAAGTATTTTTCTTCCTTGCAAATGAGTTTTTCTGAGGAATTGCTTAAGAATTCCAGTATTCTATGGAATGCATAGTCTTAACTTTATTTTCTAGTCAAGAAGGTTTTCCAAAAAAAAAGCAAACCAGCATTTGTTTCTTTTGTCACCTGCATAAACAGACCTTTTTAAAATGTTGCACTACTGCTGGAAGTCTAGAAACGATTACACCTTGGATATAAACTGATCAACCCAGTGTAATGAAATTCTATGCCCTGCAGTAAAACAAAAAAATCAAGGTCATTTTTAAAATCACAGTGTCATTTATTGGCATCTCTGCACCTGTAATGTATAATGTAAACAACATTAGAAATTTAAATTCACTCTTATTTTAAGAATTTTAATCCCGACTACTTTAAGGATATAGAAAAGGGTTGTTGAAAATACACTCAGAATTGGTCTTTTCTTTATTGATTAATTGCACTACTGAGGATGATGGCTTTTTGTTCACAGTCTAACATTTGGCAATTGTGTTGCTATAGAAATAGTGCAAATAGATTTCCTTATTTCTGTCCCATAAGATCTTGCCGTACTAAATTGTTAAACCATTTGCATTGCTGCTTTATTGGTGGAAAAAATATTTAGATTGTCCTTTAAATGTCTTCTCTTTTTAGAGCAACATTCGCAAGTCCCGTATTTCTCCATGGCGGAGCGTTTGATTACAGATAGAAAACACTGTATGTATTAGTATGCAAAGCCTGATTTCAGGAGCCTGCAGCAACTAGCTGCATGGTAATATTCACTATATTGTTTTACATTTCAAAGAGGCTTCACAATAAAGATGTTTTTCACATTTTACTCAAAGTATCAAAATTTCTACAGGGAAAAATAAGTTGCAAGTGATTGTCATGAAGTGGGAGCCAGTTTAGAATCAGTGGGTCAGATTTATTATTTGAATGTTAAAATAGCTATTTTAGACACACACAAATATGATAATTCACAGATGGGAAATTATACTCATTAAGTTCTAAATTTACAGTGCGGAGGAAATAGAGACATTTATAAAAATAAATATATGTCCTTTCAGCATCTTCTTACATTCTTGTCTAGTACTGAAGAAAGGGGGTACTTTCATTCTCATTCCTTGAATTTAGATTTATGATTTATTTAGATTATTTAATGTCAGATACTAAATAGTTATATTAAGAACAGAGCTAAAGAGATTTAATTTCATTTCAGTAATATCAAAGTTAATTAGTAGTTTGATATGGGTTTTTAAAATGAGGTAAGCTGTTTTTATGTTTGAGGAGACTTGAAATCAGTTTTCCAGGCTTTAGCATTAATATTATTGTATAGTAACAGTGAATACAGATCTTCTAATATCTTTGATGGTACTGGTACTCAGCCCACTATCGTTCAGTGGTTTATTAACTTACCTAGTAACTGTTGGTGAAAATGGGTTATATTTTTTGAACTGGGAAAACAAATCATTTTCATGTGAGTGAGAAGGGGTTTAGCACGTTAGTTGTGTCAGTCTAGTTTTTTCTGTAATCTTGCAAGCAGGCAACACTGAATCTAAATTTCAAATCTATGCAGTCAATGCATCAATCTGAGTAATACTGTTGCTTCACACTATTAACAAGTCTGCTTATGTGCTGTAATACCATGCACTAAAGATAAAAGGACTACTGAAAAAAAAAGAATAGACAAGTATAAATTCCCCCCCTCCCATTCATTCCATACCAGTAAAAGAATACTGATCTAAATCCTTTCCTTAACACCAGTCATTGCATACAAGATGATTGAATCTATAGGCTCTCCCAGTTGCACTGTGTTCTGAAACTCAGCTTTTTTCTGTGTGGGATTAATCACAAATGGCCCAGCTGAATGGCCAGGCCCAGAAAGTGGTGATCAGTGGTGCAGAGTCTAGCAGGGGTCAGGGGTGTAACCCCCCAAGGGGTCAATACAAGGTCTGGTCCCGTTTTAAGATCTTCATTAGCGATCTGGGTGATGGGCCAGAGTGTTCCCTCAGCAGGTTTGCTGATGACACAAAACTAGGAATAGTGGCTGATGCTCCAGAGGGTCATGCTGCCATCAAGAGGGACCTCAAGAGACTGGAGGAATGGTCTGACAGGAACCTTATGGAGTTCCTGGGACAGAGAGCTTGATGAGCTATCACTGTCAAAATGTCTCCTGGCACCGGCATTAGGCAGTGTTACTGCCTTAGCTGCACCAGAGGAAGTTTAGGCTGGACGTCGGGAAAAAGTTCCTCACAGGAAAAGTGATTGGGCATTGGAATGAGCTGCCCAGGGAGATGGTGGAGTCACTGTCACTGGAGGTGTTTAAAAAGACTGGATGTGGCACTCAGTGCCATGGTTTAGTTGACAAGGTGGTGTTAGGTCATAGAGCGGACTTGATGATCTCAAAGGTCTTTTCCAACCTAGTTAATTCTGTGGTTCTATTACAGAATCTTAAATGTTTTATCTAAAACCTGGTCTATTATAGGAAAGTTGCACAGTGTTACAATTTGTGCCGAGTATTGACAATAGTGACTTTATAGTAATAGTTGAAATGAAATAGTTATATAAAGTGAAAATATTTTTAGCAGATTGCTGGTTATGGCCCTGATTCAGCAAAGCACTTAAGCACATTTTTAATTTCACATAAGTAAGATATATAATGGACGTCAAACAAACTACCTGCACCTGTTATTTTAATAAGGATAAACTTTGTCCAGATCACATACACAATAAAGTGAGCCCCACTGTTGAGAAAATGCATCTCCATTTGTGGTCTATCTTGCTGGACGTATTTTGTCTGATTTATGGGTAAAATTTTCATGAGCAAGTAATTCCTATGTGAATAATATGTGTGACTGAGTACCAAGTTTTTGAACAGTATTTCCCCTTTGAAAAAGGGGAAAGTTACACCAGCTGGGCCAGAGTGCAGTCTGATTGTTGTGTTTTTCTATTTTACTGTACACAGATGCAAGTGGGTTACCTAGAAATAACATTTTTTAAAGTAGCTAAGTGTTTATAGTCCATACATCTTTCAAAAGTATCTTTCCATCCCCCTGATTGTGGCCAGCTGTCCAGCAGGTCAGAATGACAGAGGGTTGCCCTACTTTATGTTACTGGGCAGTTGTTCAGTTCATTTCTGAAAATAAAGAATTAACAAGAGGAAGACAGATCTAAACTGTCTTGCACTGCCTAAGGAATTGCATAGGGGCTACTAAATCATGTAAGTGCCTGCTCAGCTGTTCAGTTTTGGGGAATAAAGTTGTCACTGTCATAGGAACAACAGTGACAGTATTTTTAATTCACAGTTTTTGTTGGTAGATACTAGTTTATGTAAGTGTGCTTTAGGCATAGGAGCGTTTTCACAACAGATTTTTATTAGAAAATAGCCATTTCTGTGGCTGATCTTACTTCCCCACCATTTTGTAGTGGTGCAAAGTATGATTTATGTGCAGATTTTCTGTGCTGTGAGATCAAAATAAAGTTGTGAACAGACAGCACCGTTAATTCAAAAATGCTGAGTGAAACTGATCTGGTTTTGGGGGAAAGTTCTGTTTTGCCATTGCAGTCTTACAGTTGCATGCAATTAATGTTCACAGATTTAATTTGGTTATACTTCATGATGGGGAAAATATGTATATGTCAACCTGAATCTTGCCTATCATGAGTTTTAAATACCATCAATTGCAGTTAAGATTCTTTTGTTGAAGAAAGAACCTACCAGGAAATAACATTTTATTTTATGCTAAAGTGCAATAATTCCTTCTGGGAGACTTTCAGTTATGTATGGATGTTTTATGTAGGCTTTCTGTGTACGCAGTATGCACCTGAAACAGCTTTGTGCTGGATAACACCACCTCAGCTTCCAAAGGTTTATGTGTTCTCTGTGTTGTTAAACACATACACTGGAGCAGGGGGGACAGTATGACAGAACGGTGACCTTTTTCCAGTGTTGTTGGTTATGGCATAGGAAGCTGTTGGAAAATGATTGCTACAGAGCTGAAAAGATAATCGGATGCAGTTCATTACTCATCTTGTCAGCTGCTCCTGCTACAAGGGATTGTATCACAAGATGTTAATCTGCTTGTGACTAGATTTCAAAGCAAGCATTTTTATTTTGGAGGGGGTGTAAGTAATTTAACATCTTTCAATTTTATTTCATTTTCAGAAGCAAGAGAAATGGAAAATTCCTGATTTAAGGTCTCAGAATATTAATTGATGGAAATATTAGTACATCTTTCTGGGTTATTTTACCAATATGTGATGATATGCTGCAAAAAGCTATTTAATTGCAGAAGTTGTTCTTTTTAAGCTAATTATGAGGTAGCACATTCCTTGAATAGTGGAAATTAGTCTGCTAGCACACTTCAGTGTGTTCTGCAAGACAACAAGTATTCTGCAAGACACAAGACAGATTTGGACCAAAATGAGTCCTATCTACGCACTGAATCACGAATGTGGATGTACCCAATGCTCCCATACATTGTATACCACTGAGGATATTTGGTATAAGTGTAGAGGAGAACTATATTCATTATTTACAGATGGAAAGATGACAAGAAGGTAATTTTAGCTGGCTGATTTTAGTTTTCTGAAAGTGAAAGTACAGTTACCTTCTGATACTGTGCGTTGCTGCTTACAATGCTGTATGTGAAGCATAGGGGAAGGCTTATAAACTTTCCATTACATTAAGATGAGCCAGTAGATTTGCTGTGTACATTTCAGGCAAGCAGAACTGCCTTTTCCTCTTCCAGCTTCATCCTGCGTATCTTTTTCAGTCCTTGAAGAAGTTGTCCAGTACAAGGGACATTCCTTTAATTTCCTTCTAAGCTGGAGAAAACCACTCCTTTTGCTACCCATTCTGTGTCATCTTCTAGTATTGATTATTGTCAAATGGAATTGCGCATTACATTTTAAGCAGTTAAATTATAATTCTCATACAGGCATAGATCTAATCCTTATTAGAATACATTATTTAAAAAACAAGCAGTGAGGTTCTTAAATGTACTTTAAAAAGTAATACATTGAATTAATGTGTAAGGAAAAGAAATTACAGATTTAAACAAAATAAATTGTTTCTGGATGCTCATGGTTGCATGTGGCACTTTTTACTCCCTCAGGAGTATCTAATGCTAATGCCTTGCTGTATTCCAGTTTTGGTAGCTACAGTCCACCCACTTAAATACCCCCTGGTGTATGTGTAGGCAACGGTATTCTCTAGTTCCTGCCACAAACTCTTACATGGTCTTCTCTGTGCTATTAATCAGCAGCTATATTTCACCTCCAGAGAGACTGCATCTCAGCACAGGACAAACTGAAATCCCAAATCATATGTTGTAGAAGCAACCAGCACTCTGTAGATAGTGATTTTAGTTGGTTCAAAACCAGGACATTTTTTTTTCCCCCTAAACATTTTTGACTGAGTGGTCAGTCAGTATGAAATGTTACTTTTCCCTGTAGCTTTTCCCTTCTGTCTCTCCTCATACATAATACAGTTGGCTAGCTGAGCCATGAGGGCCTTCTTCGCTACAAAATTCTGATCCAGTTAATGAACACCATTTGCCCAGGTCAGAAGACACAAGCTAATGATCAGAGGCTCATTGGTATGGCTGTGGCTATCTATGCATGAGAACATACGTACATATGTCTGACTTTATACTATATATGTATATAGAGATACATAGAAAAGTTATATATTTCCACAACAACATTAAATGTCATCACATGTATGTTACTGTTACTTGTCATCATGTTGAATCTGACAATTAAGATAGGAATGTTGATATGCAGGGGTACATGGATACTTGTTTTCTGGATCCTTTAATCAGTGCATTTTCTGCTGAGACTGTGACAGAGATGTAGATGGTGATTACAGTAATGAAAAAAAAAGTTGTTTGAAAGTGCCCTGTAAGTATTTTTCCACCTCCATTAGATTATTTGGAATTTGAATTGAGTTACCATGCTCAATAGGCAACCGTTGTTCCAGGTTGGGATAGGGAATATGAAAACCGATTAATTTATACTTGGTGTGAAAGGCCATTTGTTTTATTGTAGTCTTCATGTTCTAAATTTGAAACTGTGAAATAAAGAATTAAGTAATTTCACGTTTATGCTATAGCAATAAATTTACCAAAGAAAAGAGATTTTATGCAGTGAACCTTCTGAATCATTTTCTGATATTCTAATTTTACTTTGCCCATTTATGAAAGTCAAGTACAATTTTACAGAAAATACAAAGATAGCTATAAAATAAATTACTTCAGTTTCTAAATCCATCATTGTCCTCAAGCAGTCAAAAATGAGATTCTGTAATCCCAGTTTATTTTAGCATTCAGTGTTAATTACCATACATTTTATGAGTCCAACAGCATAAAAGATGTTCTCTCTCAATTCTTAACACATGACCCATAAACTTTATCCTTCTTT
The DNA here is from genome assembly GCA_013400235.1 of Oriolus oriolus. Classification (NCBI taxonomy): domain Eukaryota; kingdom Metazoa; phylum Chordata; class Aves; order Passeriformes; family Corvidae; genus Oriolus; species Oriolus oriolus. The sequence goes on along the minus strand of VXBT01002535.1, from coordinate 505,300 downwards.
ATCTTCAGTGATAAGGAGTAGAGTTGGATGAATTCCTCATCTAATTGCAGTTTGTGATGATAATCCTATTTTTTATCATTACTTTTAGATGTATCAGTATACCTTTAACTGATTTTCAGGCTTTATATTAATTCTTTAAGATGATTTTCTTTTTAACTGGAGCTTGAGCTTGAACTTGCAGTCTTTCAATGAACAGATCTTCAAGAGGGATGCAGTGGTACGTCTTAATGAATGACATTCTAAAGACCTTCATTTCTTTGCCTGTTGCTGCCACTGCAAGTGAAAAGAGAGCATTTTTTTTCCTTTATCATCTTAAGTAGGAGTAATTCATTTTGGAGTAGCCAGACTTTTAACTATAATAGATTATCTCCACCTTTTTGTGGTACTGCTGGGCAGTGCAGAAGTTGAACTGACATTTCTTTTCTTTTCTGATTATCATTCCTATAGTGATTTGGTCAAACTGGTTAATGTAGCAGTAGGGTCAGTATGTACACCATAAAAGGAACAAAACCATTCTGTTCCAGAGCAGGTTTTCTCTTCCCATGACAACACTGAACAGTCTTCCAAGTATCTAACAAGCAGGCAGAACAGGATATTCATCCTCATCTCCTGGAATTTTTTTCTACCTAAAGCGCAGAGACGGGGATCAAAAATCATGCTTTAATGCTTGACCCTAAGTGCCAGACGTTGGGGGCAGTAGGGAAGCAGCCTGCCTCTGCCTCCCTGTCCTTTGGTGTGCTCTGTTGTTCCCACTTCTGACTGCAAGCCCTGCTGGCACCAGGCAATGAAGAGTCAGCTGTGAGGTTCACTGTATTTTCATATGTTTTATGTTTTTGGGATCCAGAGCTGCTCTGCGTGCAGCTCGCAGTGGGTTTGGTCCTTGGTCAGAGTCTTTGTGGTAATGGCAGTAAATAATTGCTGTGGTGTAGCCAGCATGAGAACTCCCACGGAATGGGAAGGTCACTGCTGTGCAAAGAGATTTTCTAACATGTCTCCTGAGGTGTGCTGCTTCGGGCTGCACTCACACCCCTAGAGAGCTGCGAGCATTTCTCTCAGACTTGGATGAAAATATTTCATTTGAGACAAGACTGAAGCTTTTATTTTTGTTTTCTCCAGTACTTTTTCTAGCTCTAAACCTGAGGGAAACTTCTCAGATTTCACTTACTTTGATTTTATTCTCAGTGATGAGGAGCAGCTTTGACTGGAAGCGTTTGCATTGTTTGAGATTCTTTGAAAAGAATATGTTTTGAAACTTGTATTCCTTTTGTCCCTTGTTCTCAGGATGGCCAGTCTGATATTTTGTACAAATTTTGGACTGCAGTAACCCAGACACTTTCCTCTCAGTTTCAGTCAGCAACAGACTGTAAGTATCATTTCAGTATAAATTATTTGTAATGTGTTCTGTAATTATTTTGACTCTCGCTTTTCAGTAAGCCCTTTGCTCGGTATCTCCTCTACCAGAACTATAGCACTGGTTTGCTCAGCACAAGGTCTGTGTGTTTAAAACTTCTGGGTTTGTAACCAGACAGGATCCTCCTAAACTATGGTTGAATTTTCAAAAAGAAATGTTTTCTGTTTCATTAAGTAGTTATCTAATAACAAAAAGTATTTTTCTAACTGTATGTGGAGGTAAAAATGTTTGGAATAGTACATTATACTTCCTAAAGCAAGTGGGTTTGCCAAATTCAAAATTAGTAATTTGGTTTTAAAGATAAATTCTTAGTCTTTTCTTATTGAACACTGATTGGTTGTAAAAATCAGACTTCAGCCATTTTTTGGATACTGTTATAAACAGGATTTTAGTTAATTCAAAATTGTCTTGTATAAATACAGATAAACAGCTGGTGTTCTGATTATACGCAATTTTCTCTGCATGTGTAATATGTAAATAGCAGATACAATCAAGGAATATTAAATAAAAATAATGCGTTAACATAAGACAGTGCTATTACCAGAACATGCTAATGCAGCATGCAGTTGGATCATAGGTGAGTTTGGTACTTTCATAAATATATCTTTCACGTTTGCATAGAGTGTTTAAAGTTAATCTTTTGCACATAGAGGTGAAGTGCATAAGATGTGCGTTTATCTTTGTGATCTCAGCTATTGCACTGGCCCTTCAAAATTTGGTCCTTCCAGGCTTTATAGCAGCAGTATAATTTTGAGGAACTAGCTGGTGGATTCATGTTCAGTGGTTGCTAAGTAACAAGATGATCCCAAAAGAAAATGTATGCATCTTGTGTTAAAACATTAATTTTACTGTTTGCCTTACGCATTGCTTTAAGAGCAGTATGTACATACCCTGAGCCTCCTGTGTTCAAACTGAACACGTGCTACCTGTTCTCAGCACTTGGTTCTAAGACTGTGAAATTATGACATCAGTTAATGGCACCAACAAACACTACAGAACTGAGAGAACTCTTACATTTTGTCAGCTGTACTTTTTCTAACAGCTATTCAAAACGATTTTATTACTTACAGTTTTTAATAATGTGTTTTATATAAACATTTATAGGGAGTTTTCAATGTGAATGATGTTTTTATTTTGCTACGGCTGAGTTTTGGGGAAACAATGTTTACAGTGAGCAGATTTTTTCATTTAAGCAAGGCATCTACATGAGAATGTTCATTTTTAACATAAATTTCTGGTGACTGAGTCCATTAACATCAGCCAGATTCTGGATCATATAGATCAGAGGAAGACAAGATATCAGAAAAATAGTGTAAAAATAGGAATTTATGGCAGTTTAAAAGGTTTGATATTAGATCATGATCTGCTTTTGTGAGGTTGGGACAACCTTTGTAAACATAGCTTCATGACCTACAATAACTCTGTGTTTGATAATAAATGTGAATCCTCCAGTATTCAAAATTAGTATATATTTGAGTTGAAAGCACAGGCTGGATGAAATGGGGCAGATGTCTGGAACCTGAAAATCCTAGGAATGAATGGAACAGTGTTAATCTCCTAATGTAATGGGAAATCTATAGAGTATGAGTGATGTTAGATCAAGATTACCAGTTGCTAAAGCAGTTGTACATTTGTTTCATTTCCTGTTACTTGTAGCAAGCCTTTCAAGGCTGAAAATAATGCTGCTTTTTCTGCTGGCTTTGTCATTCTTTGACAAGTTTGAGAATTGCATATTAAGTACCTTGTTTTAAGAAGTGTGCATAAAGGCATATGCTTCCCTCATCACATTTCTGAAGACTTTGGTTCATAGGAGTTATCTTTGTCTGTTTTAAATTGTTATCTTCAAAGCTGCACAGCCCCACGCTTTTCCTCCATCCAGATATTGCTAGCAAATCTCTAGATTTAGAGAGTTCCAGTTACACTTTGGCCTTAAATGAATGATGATAATAATTAAGTTTGATACCAAACGTTTATTGTACAAAATAAAAACAATTTTTCATATCCAGTCTTCCAATTGCGGGTTTTATACTGGTGCTTTAGATACTTTGTCAAGTGCATTTAATATTATAGTTAGGTCACTTTGAAATTAGTTATAAATATTGCATTATTAATATTAAACTCAGGATAACACTGTTTATATGAATAAAAAGATCAGTTTGAACTTAGCATTGTGTATTGCTTACTGCTTTATTTTGCAGCCTCTATGTTTTTGAAACAAGCTTTTGAAGGAGAATACCCTAAATTACTGAGGCTTTATAATGACTTGTGGAAGCGCCTCCAACAATACAGTCAAAATATTCAGAGGAATTTTAACACAAGTGGAACTACAGATCTTTTTGCTGAACTACAACAAATGGAAGAAGACGCACAGGACATATTCATGCAAAAAAATGAAGATTACGAGTACGTATTATGAACTGTATGACTATAAAATATAAATCTTTGCATCCTGTAAGAAAATAGAATATTTTTATAAACTTACTGTTATTCAGATTGTCAGTGTGGGAGAATTTTTACTACTTTTTTCCTCTCTTGCAGTTACTGCTCTAATGCTATTTTAGAGCTGTAGGCTTTTCATTAGGCTATATATCTAATGGTGTTGAGTTGCCTTGTCTTTCACAAAGTCTCTGACTTTTGAACAAGTTCTATCTTTTTGTCTCTTTGGGTAGAAAGAATAGGAGAATGCTGAAAATTTGCTTTTGTATGCATTGTGATTACAGCAGTAGCTTTTTCCTAATGACACTGCAATAATTTGAGTGTGACAAATGCTTAGTTGTTATGATTCACAGTTTTTAGTTTATACATCATAGAGTAAACATGATCTAAGTGATATCAGAAAGATGAAACTGAAACAGGCTTATCAATTATATTAGGACTTCTAGACTTATGTAAGATAAAATGAATATTTTATATGAGAATTGTATTGACTTAAATATGTTCTTGAGCAGTCAGTGGGAGACTTATCAGAAGAATGTTTTTCATATGCCTATGCTTAAAGAGCAGAAAGGAAAAACAGATTCAGTATTGCAAAGTTTGTATGTCTGGAAAGATTTAATGCTATTTTGTATTTTAACTTAAAATGTAGTAACCTTTTCTTATATCCAAAGTCCAGAAAAGGCCTTGAAAGATTCATTGCAACAATATGAAGCTGCCTATCTGTCAAAATCCTTATCTCGACTGTTTGACCCCATCAATCTTGTCTTCCCTCCTGGAGGTCGGAATCCTCCCTCTTCTGACGAGCTTGACAGCATCATTAAAACTATAGCCAGGTATGCACATATAAGGCATTGCATATGTAGTTCTCAACATGTATTTTTTCATAAGTTACAATTTTAGAAATTAGACTTCCTTAGTGGTAAAAGGTTGATTATTCCTTATTTATAAAGCAGGTTAGTGCAAAAATCAAATCAGAATTTAGGATAGGATAGGATAGGACGGGATAAAATAGAGTAGCATACAGTAGAACGAAATATTTCAGTTGGAAGGGACCTACAACAATAAATCCAGTCCAACTGCATGAACACTTCACAGCTGGCCAAAAGCTAAAACATGTTAAGGGTATTGTTCGAATGCCTCTTAAGCACTGACAGGCTTGGGGCATCGACCACCTCTCTAAGTAGCCTGTTCCAGGATTTGAACACCCTCTTGTTAAGGAAATGATTCTTTAGTACTGAGTTGGAACCTCCCCTCACGCAGCTTTGAACCATTCCCACACCTCCTCTCACTGGATCCCAGGGAGGAATGCTCAGCACCTCTCTCTCTGCTACCCCTGCCTAGGAAGGTGTAGAGGGCAATGACATTGCCCCTCAGCCTCCTTTTCTCCAAACTAGACAAGCCCAAATCCTTCATGATCCCTCACAGGACAATCCTTCCAGTCCTTTCACCAGATCTGTTGCCCTCCTCTGGACACATTCAGGTAACTTCACATCCTTCCTAAATTGTGGGACCTTGAGCTGGACACAGTGTTCAAGGTGAGGCTGCACCAATGCTGAATACAGCAAGATAAGCACCTCTTTATTATTATTATTTATAATAAACAATGCATTTTATTATTTATTTTCTATATTTTGTTCCTCTGGGATAAATAAAATTTTAATATAAGTTTTAATGTTTAAACTTATACAAGATCAGGAAGAGAAACTTTACACATACTGTAAATGTCTGGTATCTTAATTATTCTGACTGTGTCAAAGGGAATGGGTAGTTGCTTGGCTGCAAGTGATAATGCCTGGTGTAAATACTTAGTTAAAGTAAAACATCAAGATAAAAGATAAAGATGGCTATTCCAGGTAAATTTGTAGAATGAGATACTTAAATTACCAATGGTGCATTTTCCCTCATAAGGTTTTGGTAAGGTCTACTCTGGTTAGTAAAGTCTGAAAAGAGATGGACAGTATTCACAGTATGTTTGTGTTTGTATGAAGTATTAAATACTGACGCAGTATTTGTGACTGGGAGTTACAGATGCTCAGAACATGTCTGTTGGTGTGGTGACTGATATTATTTTGCTCCTTGCAAAAGAGAAAGGAAAACAACATGAAAATTACGAAATTTCAGCTGAGTTTTCCAGAGTGACCTTTAGCTAATGATGTTTGGGGCCCTAGAGAGTTCTCAGAGAAGATTATTCTAGGTTGGGGTGCCTAATGATTCTCCAGCTCCTGAGAGAGGTTAAACTCACCACTAGCAACATGATGGTTCTTGTGCTTGCCTGTCTTCAGCAGAGCAGTTTTGAATGCAGCCCCAGCCGACGGAGATCTGGGGATGTTCATGAACAAAAAATACTGGAAGTGATTTAGAAGTCTTTTCCTTCTTCGTTTGTTCCCTGTCATTCCTTTGGGGCCTCTTTTACTATAAAGGATTGCCTAAAACACAGCTTATTAGTTGTGTCAAGCTAAGGCATCCCCTGGGTATTTCTGCACAGCTCATATAATTCCAGAGTTGAATGACTGTGTATTCACCTGTAATGTGTGAAGGCTGCTGCCAAAGCTTGAATGTAGTTAATTGCTGTCAATATTTTTGAATGGCTTACTAATAGTGATTTCATACTGAAGTGTCATTCCTAAACTTTGCTCATTTTTACTAGAATAGGAACACTGCACATAAAATTCCCAAATGACTTGTTAAATTGTAAACTGAATTACTGTGCGTGGAAAGACTTGGTTGTATGTGTTACTCTCTCTAAATTGACGTGCCATGTAACTGTGTATTCATAGTTAATTCTTTATCTAATCAATACAGCACTGTTTAGTTGTTAATTGAGATTTGTAATCTTTGTTCCAGTGAGCTAAATGTGGCTGCTGTTGATCCAGACCTGAGTTTAGCTGTGGCCAAAAATGTGGCGAAGACCATTCAGCTTTATGGTGTAAAGTCTGAGCAGCTTGTAAGTAATTTTAAATTTCTAAAACCTAATGCTTTTTCATGTACAGTGTTCTGGCTTTTGTAGATTTAGAACATAACAGTAAAGCAATCTAGACAGACAAAACCTTCCAATTAGCTTTCCATTGTATTTATGAACATTTTCAGTTAAATTCTACCTTCAGACAAACTCAGTCTATTGATAGCAGTAAAATTTATCTGTATAACTCCAAATTGAATTTGCCATATTAATTTTCAAAAAATCAAAATTGTAGCTGTCATTAAGTAAAATCAATACTGTTAAATTCAGTTTTTTATTAACCGACGTTTGATAATTACATCAGTTACATGATACAGCATCTTTATGGTATTAAAATATTGTATTCAAATACAATTTTTCATTACTTGCAAGGAATTTTGGGTTTTTCCAGATATTTATTATTTGACATCTATTTAACTGACCTTTGATTTGTTCGCATTTGTCATATATTCCCAATCATGTACCACGCAGTGGTATCTAGTGTTAAACTGAATAAAAGAAGGATCCCCAAAGCCTTATCTTTTGTGTAAGAGCTTCCAAAGAGCCTGTGGGTAGTACAGTGAATGTTGTCATCATGCAAAAAACAATTTCAGATAAACAATTTTCTCTTAAGGACTGTTGCTGAAATTGTAATGGTTTTGTTATGAAGAGATGAAAATTAATTTTTGCAATATGCAGACCCACCAGAAATGACTAACTACTTGTATCTGTAAACAAGATTTTCACTTAATAAACAACATTAATTCTGACAGCAGACTCAGACTCCAGTAACATTCATTTACTATATGTTTTATTTAAAGAAAGATGCTTGCTAATATTTTTTGTACCAATTGGCTACAAAACATTGCATCTATTTAGTTAGTATGGTTTCTGTTTACCTTTTACACATCTGCTGTCTCTGAATAGCTTTGAAAAAATTGAAATTCAGTAATGCATACTTTGTTTACCTTGTCTGTTGGATTAATTGTCTTGGAAGCTTGCAGACTTAGTGTATGGAAAAGGTACGTAGGTGAAGCAGTCATGAAGGCCATAAAGAATATTTTAAATTTTGAATAAAAACAAGTGTTAGTATTTTTTTGTTAGCTATTTAAAGCATAGTGCTTAAGTTGGGTCTGCTTTTAAAGATACCAAATCACAGCTTCGTATTTTCAGAATGAAATTTGCTTATGACAGAAATGAGGATTTTTAGTAGGTTGTGAAAATCATCATAGGTGAAAAAAATACATTGTTGTCTGTATGTCATGGAGTGTGGTGTCAAATAGTGGCATTCAACTGGAAAAAAAAAGACCTATCAGCTGTAACTGTGAAAGTACCAGGGTTGTGCTCATCTTCTCTGTTAGAGTTTGAATCTGGCCAGGTGGATTCTTTGGAAGTGAGCATCATTTTGTGATCAGACAGCTGGCAAATTCTTAAGAAACCCTGAAAAACCAAGATACTTAGGAATACGGCTTTGTGTTAGCTAACCTTAAAGTAAAAGAATGTAGAAGGAAAGAGGGAGTGTGAGCCCTTGGACTTCTTGGATTTGACAACTGAAAATGCAATCTTGAAACATTGAAAGGCTAAATGATGGGATTAGTCAAGCTGGCAGGATGAACATCAATGTCCTTCAAGCACATACCTACAAATTGTAAAATAACATCAAGAGTATTGCACAGCTACCTTTTTTTAAACTTCTTTCTTTCCTTGCTGATACATGTTACAAATTTAAAAACCAGAAGTGCTCAACTCAGTTGCCAAGATGTAAGTGTAAGAGCCATCTTTGAAGTGCTGAAATGTCATTCCTAGCCTCCAGCTGCCTCTCCAGCAGGGCACGGCTCTCCCACTTGTCCTGTGCCATGCTTGCCAGCCCTCTGGATATAATCTGGAACAGTTTAGCCTTTTTTTGGTGCCTATTTTTGGGCAGACAGATTGAGTCTGAAAAGTGCACCATGTGTAGAACAGGAGCTATGTCAGACAGCACTGTTTCATTATGTTTTAGTGGTTTAGCCAAGAATGCAATCTTAATTCAATCTTGCAATCCAGCCTCCAACAGCTTTCTAAAGCTGAGAAGGGGACCATGTAACATATCCGCTCAGATGCTACATGTCTGATAGCTATAGTAGAGCAGTGCTAGAGATGGAAATTTAATTTCCTGGAGGAATTTGAAATTGAGTTCTCTTCCAAATTAAAAGTAAACAAAAGCATGTCAGAATTCTCAGTGAAGGAAGACGGGGGCAGGAGACTTTAAAAAGTAATTAAATTTTTTTTAATGTTTGAATATTGCAGGTAGATTTGAAAGGCGAAAAACTAGAATGTGCAGTTCTAAAAATGCTGAGACATTCTGATGTCAGGGTTTTTATTTACTGAATTTCCCAAAACAAAGAATTGCAATTCACTGAGATTTCATCACTGTTTCTCTAGGAATCTTTAAGTAGACAAATAACAAGAGAAATGTTACTCAAGATTCAAAGATTTTACCTTTGAGCAAAACCAGCATCTATCAGTCTGTACACACAGTCCTAAAGCAAAGATGACTAAGAAAAAATGGCCTCTTCCTGTAAATCCAAAACATTTGTTTGTGTTACTTGTGGCTTTGTACCCTTTCCCCACATCAAGAACTTGCTGTGCCTGAGACCTGTTCTTGTGTTAACTGGTTCAGAGAAGATAAGAAATAATCTCTGAAAGCGGTATATAGATACATTCTGCTGTTGAGTGAATCTTTAGTCAACCCCTTGCTGATGCTTGATGTGGTTGGTGTATGCCATGCAGCATTCAGAATTATTGTCCTAATTTCACTCAGTGTAACTGCAGATGTTCTTACTCTACAGAGTTTGACGGGATAATTATACATTGCACTAGATGTAAAAAATATTTCTGTTAATTTAAGAGTATTAGCTTTCACCACCCATCCTGGGTTTTGTGGTGCTGAGAAGGGGTGCTTGGTATATTTTCTCTGTGCCATTATAATCTTGTTTCTTGTTATTCACATTTTCCTTAAAATAGATAGGCCAGACATCTTCATAATGATTACAGACACCACCAGATTTCTGTGTAGTCACCATTTCCATCCACAACCTTCTCATTCCAGGTTGGAAAAGATATTCACAAATCTGATTATCATGTTTTGGATAAGAACAAAATTTTCTTCTTCTGCATTTGCACCTTGAAATCCAGTGCATAGATTTTAACAAAAGGTCTGCTTACTGAGCCAGGTTTTGTTCACTGGCAACTTTTTCCTGCAAGTGAAGTAGCCTAGATGAAAAAGAACACTAACATTTCTCCTCTATTCAGTTCCAGGAGAGTCATCCATTCCCATTTGCAAATACCTTAAGTCACTTGTCTTGATTGATCCATACAGCATGGTGTGGTCTTGTTTAACTGGCCACATGAGGAAAATTAGCTCTTTCATCAAATGCTTACAATAAGTACAGTGAAGGGAAGAGATTTGTGAGAAAGCAGTAAGTTGCATTTCCTGAAAACAAAAAAAGTTGAGTAATTTGGGGTGTTTATGAGGATCCATGCTCCTTAACAAAAGATAGAAGCTCATAAATCTGCTTCCTAGGGATATTTTTACCCATTTGTTTAACTGATAGTTGAGAAGTGTAAAAAAGAGCTTATAACTCACCAACATCTTTATTAAATGCCTTTGACATGGCAGCAGTAATTGTGTGGTGGGATCCTCTAGTGCAGTGGTCTCTAAGATTTTTGGTTATGCATCCCTGTCAGTATAAACTTTTTGAGCTTGCACCCTCATTATATGTGTACTTGTTTATTTATAATTTTTATACATGTACTGTTGAAGTTCTGATATTTTTGTTGTGCACTCCACTGGATTGTTTGCCTAATCCTTGTGGTGCATGTCCCCCACTTCAAAGACCATGGCTCTGGAATAATACTCTGCAGTAATCTTCCATAATAATGGAACAGACTTTGTCTGTTAATTTTTGGAAAAGATGCCTCGTTGATTGCAGTCTTTCGAATCCATGTTTGATTTTGTTAATATGCTACTTTAAATCAGATTTCTTGTTTATTTATAGAAAAATGAAAAAGATGGTAGCCTGGTGATTGAAAGTGAACCAAACTATGTTTCCCCAGTTAATTACTTGTAATTTTGTCATTTACTGAGCTGAGTTTTGAATGTACTTGAAATGTTGTGGTTTCTCTTATAATTAAAAATCTCTTTGTTGCGACTTTGCGATTGCTGTATTTTTGTTTGCTGTTGATAGAGAAGTTGTGAAACATTGAGGGTTAAAAGCTCTGGAATTTACAAGATATGTAATTTTGCCAACAAGCAGAAAAATAAATTGCAAGACCCTTTGTCCCTATAGACACTGAAGATGGAAGAGCACTCTTTGATCCTCTAGTCTATTCCCTTCCCAGCACAGGACTGTTTGAAACAATATTTGTTGTTGCGGCTTTTGTTGCATTCTTTCTGGTTTTAGAGTGAGATTTCAGTTACCTGAATGTAAGTACTGCCTGTTCTCTTACTTTTGTGCTGTTTCTGTTCAGCTTGTCATGTGGGTGGATTGAAATACACTAACACACCCACCAAGTGCACATAGATGAAATGTGTTGTGCTGTGAACATGAAAATGCAGTTGTTTAGAGAAGGTGTGATTCTCCTACTTTGTGAACCTGGAGACCTCTACCAGTTTCTTCCCTAGAGTTATAGTCATCCTGTCAGACTATCTTTATTAATTTTGATCAGAGTCCCAGAGCAATCCTTCCTGCCTGGTGTGATGGAGGCTGTGTCTTGCTGACTCCTCCCACCATAGGGCATCACTAGAGACATCATCAGAGACAACGTCCTCCTTTGGCCAATAAACAAGCAAAGAGTCATTTGCAGAGGCGGGATTGTAAAAATGAGGTTGCACGCTTGCTTTTCAGAGCAGGTGGGGGCGATTATGCTGGCAAATTCTGGTGGATTAAACTATCTTAAAAAACATTTCTATATGAGGATACATAATGGTGTGCTTACATGATTTAGGCAGACACAAACTCACTCTACTGTGTTGCCATATGGCAGAGCACATTTTAGCTCCACTCCAGCCCATGCTGACCAGCTCAGCTGTGGCACCTTGCTGAACACAACACTCACTCAGCCTGGAGCACAAGCAGAGAAAGTTCATGTCTGCTTGAAGTACAGACAAAGCAAGAACCTGCCCAGCCTTACTAAACTAGGCAGATTTTTCCTAAGGTTGGGTAGAAAAGGCTAAAATCAGTGGGAGCTGTGATTGCCTATAATTGGAGTGTTTCCTAAATATGGAATATTGTATTTTAGGGAGTAATAAGTTTATGTAAAAAAAGGGATCTTTCCAGCAGACAAGAGGCTGCAGGCAGATGATATAATGGAGATCTTTCCCACTGTCAGACTTGTTAGCAGTCATAGAGAGGAAGCCCTCAAAAGGTAGAGATGGAGTTTGGGTGTACTGAGGGAGGAAAGAAGTAGAGAATTTGAATATTTTTTAAATTCTCTTAACTCAATGTGGTTGAACTGATGCCATATCTCACAAAAGCTGATGAATGAGGCGGAGGTCTGAAATACAGGCTGAGGGCAGTGTTCTGGGAGAGCTGCTAAACTCTGCTCTCGGTTACTAACCTGTCCTTTACAGCTCATGCTGGAGGCTTGGCTTCTCATCAGGATTTTAACCTGGACAATGGCTGTGGCATTGGCGATTATCATGTTTGCCACTTGGAAATTTTTAAGCACTGTGCAGAGAGCACAGTCCTTCCTGGCATTCTGAAGAATTCTTCCCTGACCTTCTTAAGAAAACATAAAACAATGCTTGGTGTATTTAATGTATTTCAAAGTTAAAATGCTAAAGACCCAGTAATAGAAGCAAATTTTGAGATTAAAGAGAATGCATAAGAGTCTCAAAAATTAGAGTCGCTGCACCAAGGTTCAAATAGTTGTCATGTACCCTCAAAGGGCAGGACATTGAATCACCTATTGGTGACCTCTACTACTGGGCATGCCAAGAGACAAAATGAGAGAGAATTTGTTATTCTGATCCCAGAAGTGATGGATGGCTGTAAACTTCAGACCTCAGAACATTTGTGTGGATTTTCCTGGGTGAATGACATTTTAAGATTCTGGATTGTTTTGAGGGAAAAGTCAGCATCAGCTGATATCTGTGATATAGAGTAGGCAGCCTCTTTCTCACTGTCCTGGATCTCAGTAGTATATTGAGATTTATGTACATTTACTTAAGTAAATATTTGAGTTATGTAATGTTATGCATGGTTCTAGAATGTGCATCAGTTGCAGAGCACTGGAGCGGTAAGATGAGCAGTAATACGTTGGCACAAAAAGTTTCTTGGGAAGTAACTGGGAAGCTTTGATTTAGCCTGATCCTGTTTTTGAATGCAATGGTGAAACTGGATTTCAGATGTTGTGAAACGATTCTGAATATTTAACTGGCTTAATGCTTAAATGTTAAGTGACTCTAACATAAAAATTCTGTGATTAAAATTAATATGTATTATTTCTAAACTTCTGAGGGTTTACTGAGATCTACTTTTCAATTAACTGGTAGTAGATTGTGTAACTAGGACAATGTTATTGAAAAGTATTATTATCTGTCATAATGATAAGCATGTGCTTGATGACAGGGTTTTTTTAGTGCATTATAATTTAAGAAAGTAAATACCAAAAAAGAGCATAAGCAGAAAAACGTAACATTTCATTGTTGTGTCAACTCTTTCTTCAGCAGCAAATACTATATACATGCATATACCAATCACTGACTGCTTGTCCCCAGGTGGTCTGGGTTTGCTTTTCAAGGAGAGTATGGATGTTGAAAACAAGTAACTGTCCTCAGGACAATAAATGTAAGTAAGTAAATGAGCTTGGTCTCATCTGTGTGAAGGCAAATTTTTATCATTGAGGCTTGTTCTGATTAGTGTTGGCCTCACTTCAAGGATCAGCAAGATGTGTTTTGTATTTGCTGCAGAAGGGCTGTGTCTTGAACTGCTCCACACTGTCACCTTGGTGTTTATGTTAATGTTTGCCTCTCTTGCTTCAGAGCACAAGGTCAGTAAGGGTTTGTGACTGACACTCCAGACTTAATTTGCCATCCCAGCTGTGAATAATTCTCTGAGATTGGAGGATAACAGTGATGTCTGTACTAGGGAGTAGAAGGTGCCTGGAAGCACCCCTGGGCACTGTGGCCAGTGGGGCCAGGCAGTGCCTCCCCGCTGGGGAGGGCTCCCCTTCCCCAAAGCAGTGTCTGGCTGCCAGATCCCTTGTGGCGATAGTCTCTGCAGCATTGCCTCTCCTGAGCTGCGGCTGGAGACTGGGGAAAGTAGCTGTTGGCCCAGGCCAAAAACTTGGTAGTGAGTGTCCTACCAGCTTAGCGGTACAGAGGATTGCATGCCAGATCCAGGGACCTTTCCTGGACCCTTTAATTTACAGCTATGGGTGTAGCCAATATGTGACTGAGACTGAACAAGAGCGAGATGCAAAATCTGTTCAAGAGGAAGCTTAACATGCTGACAGATTGGAGTAATTTTTTTCTTGCATCTGGAATTCACACTTCCTTCTGCTGTAAATAAATCTCTAAGGCAAAAGTTAAGAGTTGTGATTTCTTTTGTAGTAATACTGCTTTTGGTCTTAAGATTTCCTTAGATTGCCAGAGCTTCAAAATATATGCTTTCCAAAACATGTTTTTCTATCTTCAGTGCTTGTCAGCTGTACTTGACTTATTTTCATATAGCATTTGGTGTTTCTACCAGAGTTTTAGACCTTGAGAAGAGTACAGTTGTCTATGACATTGTGGTTAATTGGCAACTCCAATACTGCTGGATGGGTGCAAGAAAACTCTTGGATATTAACTCTTCAGTGTTCAACCCTTTCTTCAAGTAGCCAAGTATTTCTTTGAGCCAACTCAGATGACACCTTTTTGCATGCCAGTGCAACCAAACCCCTCTGTAATTTAATATTCTGCTTTTAGTGAATGTAATGGATGGAGATACAGGCTGAAGAATATCTATCTATCTGTCATGTTCAGATATTTTTAGAGCACTGATCTTTGTAATGCTGATCAGCACCAAATGTATTACATAAGATTAGCATCAAAATATATACAATGGAAAGTCAGCTCTGCTGCAGTTGTTCTTAAATTATTTTTAGTATTGCCCACAAATATGTATAGCTCAGTGCATTGCCCTACCATTGTGCTCTGTCTCTATAGGAAATATTTTAAAAGATTAATTTTATCTTTTCTCAGACCTTTCCAGTCACAGGTCTCTTTCCTGAGGCTTCAAGTAAGATAGTCAGTGATGCACATTATGAAGATTTTAATAAATGCCCACTTTCCACCAGCACTGACACTGAGACAAATTGTCTCTCATTGTCCTTCAATCCTATTTATATTTGAACTTGTGATTTGCAGGTGCAAGATTCCAAATTCTGTTTTACTTATATTTTTAGCTGGTGTGTTCTTTACTGGTGCCCGGGTGGCTTCATCTTTTGCCATTACCCATAATGATATTTTCAATTTTCAAATTTTAGTGGATACTCAAAATTAATATCTTCTTATTAAATGTATTTAGTTTACTAGCTAACCATTTAGAATGGATTGGAGTAGATTATTTGGGAGATTTTTTGAGTTTAGAGGCAGACTGTAAGAAAACAGACCGTATTCTTCTCACACCACTCTAGAAAAAGTATTTTTATGTTTCAAATTTTCTGAAAAAGCTGATCCTTTCCTTTGAGTATTTTTAAAAACTGTTTTGTAATTACTGAGGTTTAAAATAGATCTCAAGTTTCTGCATATCCATCCCATCATCATGACTATTTGTAGCAGATGAGTCTTGACTTTATTTCATGATTTCTTTCTTAGTGGGTTTATGGTGCATCTGATATATTATAGTCAATAGAAAAAGTTTGCTGCTTGTTTTTGGTGATGCAGTTTTGAAAGTGTAATGCTGTCATGCCATGTCTTCACAGATCTTCCAGGACCTCTCTTCCTGAGAATGCAATTAAATGTGCTCTGATCTTGGTTTATGTTACTACTGTTAAAAACAATCTCTACTTTATGCTTGTCCTTGGTGGCTTGTAAACATGGTTGCAATAAAGAGAATGAGGAAGGAGAAGGCTAGAGTGCCAGGTGGAATAAAAACCCAACAATTAATTCAGCTTAAAACACTGAGCTGAGAAAGAGACAGAGTCTTTACAAGGAATTTTTGTAATGTCATTTGTAGAAGAGAAAGTGTCTGTCATGCTTGATCAGGGCAATGAAGATTTAAATAAGCTGTTTTCAGGGGGTTATTTAGATGATAAGCAATATGAATGGCATATTTTTGTCCAGAATCTGAAAGGCTAAGTGTATTATGACTGATCCAGAGACTATATTGGAACATCTCATCTTAATCAGTGAAATTATGAAAAGTAGAAGTGCAAAGGAGGATGGGATTTAAAAGTTAAAACACTGCAATGAGAAAACACTTGGATGAGAAGGATGGATTCTTAGTTTTCTCTGAGTATTCATGGGGACAGGATTTTTCTTCTGAACCTTTCAGTCTATCCTTAGTTGACTAGGAAAAGGCAGAGAGGGGGTGGACTAAAGTTCTCCATTGATTTTGCCCCAGTCTGTTTAGTGGCAAGACAAATACCCATAACATGTTGCAAGAAAGAAAAATGTTGATACAGGATGGCTGTAATTCTGGTTTCTTTTAGGGAAATGAAAAGAATAAAGACCTCATTTATGGAGGAAAGCATTCACTGAGTTGGCATTAGTCATACATACTTCAAGGAGAAATGTACCATACCCTACCCAAAACCATTTTTTGGCCCAGTTAATTTATACAAGTTCCTCAGATGAAATATGCTGGAGTAGCAAGAAAATGGATGTGAGCTGCATCTCTGTTAGGATATTTACTGATGTTTATTGACTTAGCTGTGTGGTTTGGGGTAGCTGTGTTGGTTTTTTTCCCACCCATCCTCTTATGTGACATAGTTAAATTCATCTAGCTGAATAATTCAATCAAGTAGGGGAGAGGGAGAGAGAAAAGACTTCCTGAAACCAAATTCTTCCAGTGAAGGGATAAAAATGCACTGGAATTCTGGCATCAGATTTAAACCCCAGCAAATTTATGAGGCCTGTGATGGTTTTGAATTGAAAAGCATGATGAATCCTTATTGTAATGACATAAAGTGAATTTCTGATTGCCTTTTTATTATGTGATCTTAGAAGAATTAATCCATGTCTCTTATTAGATGGTGTTATATTGAATTGTAAGCTTTCATTTGCGGGTGAATCACTATTCAGGACATATTCCAACAATGAGATTTGTCTGACAGTTCCAGGAAAATGTATCTCGTCCTCCTGTCTAAATGTCGAATATTGTGAACTTCGGAGGGAAGTATGAAATCTAATAAGCTCACAAATCATCAGGAGCAGTAGTGAAATGACACCTCAGGAAAGGTTTATGTAAATAACGGGTCAGTAACAATGGTGTAAGTAATGTGAAAGATTATATTTTCCCCACTTCTTTTTTGAGATACATGAATTAATTGTATTGTACCAGTACCTTAAAGACATGGTATTACTGTCAATGAAAAACTTGTATCCATGCTATTTAAATAAGAGAACCCAAAAATATGAATTCAATGTTTGGCACATTAAAAGAATTCATTAATAGGTATTTAAATAGAATATGTGGGAGGCTATTATATAATAAAATAATTTCAGAATAATTACTATTTCACTGTACAGTATTAAAAGCTAAAGATGGCAGTAGGTCTAATTTTAAAATAATCAAAAGTCAGGTAAGGTTTTGTAATTTATTTTTGTGATGGAAAGATGAGAAGAGCTTTGTTGAAACACTCATTAGGAAACTACTTATATTGGTCAGAGAATACTTAGAAATACCTATCTGATAAATCACTTTAAAAAGCATTTAACCTTTTAAAACAGGAATTAAAAATCTGGAGGAGAGAGTTACATTAAATAACTTCATGAAGGATTTTCTTTTTTTCTCATGTTGTCTTTTGCTGGTTAGATCGTGACTCACATAACAAATGTGTGATTTTTTTTTTAATTGTTTTTTTTTCTAAGATATACTGCCTAAACTCCAGAAAAAATCATCCAAACATGAAAGTCTGATTTGGGGAGTACTCTGTGCTTCATTTTATCTTGCTAGGAAATTGGTGAAGACTTCTTTAGGTCTAGTATGTTGTTTTGCTAGCATGTAGAAAAAGAACGTGATTGTGCAATCCTTACAGTATTTTGTTATAATAAGCTCTAAGTTATTTCTTAGCAAATTAAATTCTGTGATTCATAATGATGCCTTTTCCTGGTCTTAAAATGAAGAGAGCTGCATACAGTGAGGAGGGAAAAAGGGTTTTTACCTTGGTATTTATTTAAGGATCCTTAGGTGCGTTGAAATGCACATTGAAATGCACCCCGATGTCCCCACCAAAGAAAATGGCCGGTCACAATGTGATGAGTATACAATTATATGCCTTGCAAAAATTAGCATATCTATCAAAGGCTCCCCAATGAGGGACTCGGGTGAGACCCCCCACCCAAGGGTCCCTCCCCCTGGATGGGCCTATATTTGTTTACAGAATGTGTTCTGGAGAGGACCTTGGTTTCTTTGGGCTTTTAGAATGTTTGGTCTCTAAACTTAATGAAATACTTGGTCTAAGGGGAGTTACCGAACTAGGCACAAGGAATATATAAAGCTATATAAAAGAGTGTATAAAAGGGGGTATAAAAGAAAAGCGAAAAACCATCATGACATCAATAAAAGGACTTGGTTAAATGTATGTTGATATATATATATGGTAAAGGATTTGGAATTTTTCAATTTTGGAGCAGCTCTCATGAGAGTTGGACCATGTAGAGTTCAACCATAAACTTGTATGAGGTGGTAATATTCTAATCTCAGTTATTGCCTGGACTTGTACTACAAAAGGCAGATTCAATAAGTTGATTGTATTTTTTATATGTAGGTGAATATCACCCTATCATGTTGAACCTCTCATGTGTCTTGGGGATGGATGTCTGCTCTTAACCTCTGGAGGGGCATTCTCAGTAGTTGGTTGGAGCTAATGGGATTACATATAAGATATGATTAATCATTCAGTCATTAATTTGGCAAGCATGAAATATGCAATAAACTGTTACAGTCAGAGATATCAGGATCAACACACATTGTCCTTGAAATCCTCCTCAGACTTGGCTGGATAATAGAAGGGGCTTAATTCTCTGTAGTTGAAAAATTATTCCATGTGTTTCAGGTTTAGGATTATCTGAGATTCCTTAAAGGAACTGGGTTTATAAGTGCTTTCTGATAGAAGAGTTGTTTTAAAGCAGCTCATTATTTAAGCACCATGAGCCATTACTCACTTTTGGTTACTTGTACAGTGCTTTTCTTCTCAGATGATTCAAAGACTTGGAGATAAATCCTGTCTTTTCTGTTATAGAAAGACCATTTGCTGTTTTTCTTCCATTTCTTTGGCTTTTGAAAATATTAAGGAGGAAAAACCAAAACAAAGCAGAAATACCCCTGAGGAAATGGTTCAATGATTGCTGCTTCTTCTAACATGAATAGTATGAGCATAATGTTTGGTCTTTTTTCCTGGTCAAGGACTTAGCAGTCCCTTCAAATTTTTCTTCCAAAAATAATGATTGCATTTTCTATAAGATTTTGAGTTTCTTCACCATACAACTCCTTTTCTATATTTCTAGAGTATTAAATTTTCATTTTTCTGTGGAAGCTAAAAAATATATATATATATTCTGGAAGCTACAGGAATGTCCTGAAGGTGCAATATGCATGTTATTATGGACATTTTAAATTATTGCCTGAACTCACAGCTTATTCCTTTCCTCATGTCTTGAAATATTTCTTCTTTGCAAAATTAGAAGCTGCTCCAAGAACATAAATTCTTACTTATGATTGATTCTTAAATTTTAGGGTTTTTTTTTTCTTAAAGCAGAACATTCATATTAATTTATCCTCATCAGTCAAGGACCTTATTTCCACTGACACATTCATTCAAATCCTACACTTCGAACCTCTAAATTATGTCTCTTCTTTTTGCAAATTATCCTCTAAGTAGCTAATATATTAAGTGGAATATCTAATGGAGTTCAGATTCTTCTGTATTTTTCTGCTAAATGGCGCTTTTTTTACAAAAAGTAGCAAACTGCTTCTACCAAATCTTTGTGGTTTTTAGGTGGAAAGAGATTGTAAAAGGTTCCTTCTGCAGGGTGGAAAACACTAAACCTAGTAGTAAATCATCCCAATTATTTGTAGTTTATGGGAGAAATACCAGGGCCAAGCCTTATTGACTGAGAAACTCTCTAAATGGATTCTGTGCTTTATAAGAAGTTGTTATGATCAGGCAGGAGGCCAAGTACCAGATGGATTGATTGCCTTCTGCCAGAGGTATGGCAACATCAGCTGCATCTATTCGGAATGTATTTATTGTTGAAAATGTCAGCTTGACGACTGGAGTTCAGTTAGTGCTATCAAAACATTTTTTAGTCTCGTGATCCTGCAGTTAGATTGAATGATTTGTTGAGAAGCCCTACTTTAGTCTTATTTTAGGATCTTCTCCATACTCCTAAATTATGATAATGTTTCCTGGTCTAAAGAAAATGGGTTTGCTGAGGCTGTTTCAGAGAAATCAGATAAATGGAGCTTTCCAAAACTGTCAATAAGGATGCACAGGAGATCTTAGTTACTGAGTGTGAAACTGAAGTTTTTCACAAGATATGTAGTCTATGAGGGGTCTAGTAGCAAACCAGCTCACAAATCAGTGTCTCTTCTGAGCTGCCACCTGTTGAAAGAGGGGAGTGTTAGTCACTTTGAAGCACTAAAAAAAATTACAGGAAAAGATGTATCAATAGACTGAGCTTTCCTCCAAGAAAAAGACAAACTTAGTTAGCGTTATATTTGTAACCCAAGGGAGAACTGATTATTTGATTCATGGCCTAATCTAAATTCTACATTCATTGCTTCATGGTGAAAACAAGAATTTAATCCCAAAGCAGTCTTATCATTGCACATGTCTCAACATGTGAGATCAAATCCATGCTGTCAGATTTCATGTCTGTTCTTAGGCATCAAACACAGACAAGTGTCAAATCCAGAACACTTGATCTGGTTATTTCCAAGATGTATTTCCGAAGTAGGTCTATGCAAAGGGGTGCAAATACATTTATAGGGTGAGAATGCATCTGACATGACTACTAGGGATCTGTGGTACTGCTTTAAATTCCCTTTATAGCTAGTGAAGGGAAATAGATGCATACAGGGGGCATGTACTCTCTTCCCAAAGCAAGGGCTTTAAAATAGCCTAGGTGAATTACTCAATGCAAGTTCTTACTTCTCTGCTTTGTGCTTTCCTGCATGTGGTCAGGTGAATCATTCCTGAAATTTTCTGCAGTGGGCAACTTACTGACCTAAGATGAGGCACCTGCACTCTCTGGAGGTGAAACAGTGTAACCATGTAGGTGTGCCGAAGGATACAAACTAAAAAAAACCTATTTTTCAGAAAGACTTCTGAATTCAATGAGAGCACAGTGCCAGTCACACAGTTTCTCCACCATGTCAGGCTGAAGTAAGTCAGATGACCTTAAGTCAGCTTGTTCCCCTTCATGACACGTTTTTTGTGTATTGGCTTCTACAAGTGTCCTTTTTGGTTCAGTAAGCTGCCTGATACCAGTCTACTGCTTCAGTCTCAGATTCAGTTGAATTAGATTTAAACCCCCCCAAAATTCTTGTATGCAGCTTCCTCCAGCTAGTCAGCTCCTGGATTGAACCTGCACATTTCAGCCTCCAACTTTAGAGAACACACTCATGTATATGTCAGAAAGGCACTATCTCCCAGTGTTTCTTTCTCATTTCAGTTTAACAGCTGCCCTTTCTGTTTTTAAATACTGCGTGGGACAGAAGCTCACATTCACATTTTTTAGGGCACCAGGAGACACAGCCTTTATCCCAGTGCCTGGAGGCATGATACAACAGTCCTGGCTAATATTTCCTGGTAGAACACTTCTCTGCCTCACTCTTCCTCACAAGCATCCCATGTTGGCAGTGTGCTTGTAGCTCCTGTTGGCAAAGGGAGCTCACACTGACGTGTCACCCGTTGTAGAATTGATGCTTGCTGGGGAATGTGCTACTGCCCATGAAATTACTGTAAATAGTAGACAGGCTTGAGGTAAAAGCAGAAACAATTTACTCAACTGAAGTGAAAAGCATAAGAAATCGATTGCTATACTTAAGGCAGATACAGAAATGTGGAGCAATTACAGTCCTTGTTGTTGCTGCTCATTCAGTTCTGGCTTCAGCATTGTTTCTTTTCCTCTGTTTTCAGCTAGCAGGCTTAAGCCAGACTGACTCCCAGGGTGGCTGACAGCTCTCTGGAGATAGGATCTGGCCTTCAGCTGCACTTGGTCTTTTACTTGTTTCCCGAAATAGATTCTGATTTGGGATGAAGTCACCCCTTCTGTCCCCCCTGTTTCTGCTGAGCATAATTCACCCTTCCTGGCCTTCTGCATTTCAGGATATATCTGACTGATTAAAAAGGCATCTGATTTTTTCTCCAGTGCCCTCATCAAAAAGAAGGCCTGTGGACTGCGTCTTTCAGGCACCCTGAGCAGACATGCACAGGCTTCACACTTATTTGACTTAACCTATTTACACAATGCAATCCCCAGTGGACAGATAACAGAGGAAGAGTTACATTACCACTGGGTTTAAATGCATAACTTGTGTCTAGCACAGAAATTTAAAAGTACTTTCTGTATAAAAGGGAGTGATAAATGCAAATCATTGATAAAACCGGGTATGCTGGAAAAGAAACTGAGGGATGGTTTGTGTCTATAGTAAACGGTCCATAAGCCCGATTTCTGGGAACCAGAGAGACACAATAATGACATTTTTCCTAGCTGGATGCATGATTGTATAGTGGATATATAATGGATATAAGTGGTGTCAAGAATTCAATCTGGGGCATTAGAATACTGGAATAATGATAAACTGTCTGAAATCCAGAGTCTTGCCAGTGACACAGTGTATGTACATGAACCAAACTGGACAGAGTGCAAAACTTTCTTGCCTTGAGGCAAAGTCAGAGAAATCATTGTGGTGACAATAAGAGAGACTTCTGGAAATGGTAGGACACACGTGCCCACATAGGTACCAGGTGTTCCCATGGCACACCTACAGGAGAAACAGTCCTAGGGAGCCCTGGGCTGCCCAGCTCCAGCTGCTAGTTACAAGAGTCAAGTTTTTCAGGCCTCTTTGCTTTAGACCAGTGATTTTAGGATGTGCAAGCGATCAGCACATCTAACTGTCAAAGTTCAAGTGGATTAGTTAAAGGAAATTTAATATGGTAAACAGTTTTGCAAAGATTAGTTGTTTTTAAGGTATTTTCAGATTTTTCCTGTGAAGCTGTTGTGCACTATTGCTGACTGCAAGAGTTTCTTGTTATTGCAGAAGGGTTATGCTTGTACTTGTTAATTGTTTTACTTACCAGTTAAGCTTTTTCACCAGCAGGAGAGATACAGTCTAATGTCTAAGAAATTGTGAAACCTTTACAATAAACTCTGAGGAACCGAAATTTAAGTAACTGGGATGAAAACTTTTTGCTGGTTTAGTAGTATGTTTTATGTTTAATAGTTGTAAATGTGCAAAAATATAAATTAGTGTGTACGGTACTTAAAAAAGCATGGAGAGGAAGGTTATTTGTGTCTGGGAGGCTGGTCAGCTGGGTGGATGGGGTCTTTCTTTGCACAACTGTTTTTTTATTAATCTATGAAGCTGTAAGCATGAGAAGCAGAATTCTAAAAACCAGTCAGGTCTGTCAAACAGAATCTAGAAGGAAGCAGGGATGTTCGTGGCTCACATGGCTGTTCTCATCAGGGAGGCAGGAAAATGCTGACACAATGATTTATTTGTCAACCAGTTTAAAGATACATTTTGATGTCAAATAATTGAAGGTAGATTGGAAAAGGTCTTTCCTTCTACAGTGGCCTCAGAAACCTATTTATACTGAAATAATCCCTAAATTTGAAGAAAGGGAAGTGAACTGATACTGTCGCCATAGTGCTGTGAATAAATCGGAGTTCCTGGGTGCTTGCGAGAACCTGTCTAAAACTTCATATTAGCAATGCTGGAAAATACTAGATAACTGTGCTTGTATGCTGTCTGTGTTTATGCTGCGTGGAAGCTATGGGAAGTACAGGAATAGTCTTTCAGTAGTAAAGATTCGTTGTCTCTCATAAGTTAAAAATTTTCTTATTATGTTTGTTTCTTTCGTTCTTAAACAATTATTACTGTATATTCAGTTTTAGTTTAGGAGCTTTCTGTAGGACCTCCAACTGTGTTAGGATACACTCCATAAAAGTCTCTTGACCATTTGCTCAGTGAGTTGAATATATTTTTACTGAGAGACTTTTGGAGCTAGGCATCTTCAGGGGTTTCCTGGAGGATAATTCTGTATCCTGAAATACAGATAACTAGTTGGGTAATTATATCTCAATAAAGCCTTCTATTAATAGGTATTCTTGCTTTAATGTTTAGATGTACTTCTAGAATTCACATAGCCATTTGTCAATTCTTTGTATTTCTGCAGTTTTCAGTGCACAAGAAAATTTTCATTTGTTTCCCAGTTGCAGTTTATGACATTTTAAATTACAAATATATGCTGTGGTGTCCTTACAAGACTGTTCTATAGTTAATGGTTATTTATGTATCACGCTGGAACTTTGATTTCTGTCATCATCATAAAAAATGCATGCTTTGTGCAGTTTAAATATGAAGAAATATTTCTTTGATTTTTGCTGAAAGATTCATGGATAGAACTCTTTAATGACAGGTCTAGCAGTTTTGGTCCTTGTAGTTCTATTTTTCTGTTGACTTATAAGCCTCTAATATTTACAAAGCTCTAAGCCATCTATTTGAAAAAGCGGAGCTTTTAAGGAGAGGCTTGAATAGTTGTCAGAAGGACAGACTGAGGGCATATAGAAGAATGTACACTGCTCACAGAGAAAAGCTTCTGGTGGTTTACTGGGCATCCTCAGGTAGGTGATTTCACCTGACTGTTAGATTACAAGGCTGAAGTTTTGCTGAGACTAGGTATCTCTAGGAGATCTGGGTCCCAGAGCTGTGGTTTGGGAGCTGAGACAGTCTCTCAAGGTTCCTGTTGCTGTTGTTCAGTCTGTTTTATCTGAAGATGGGAATTCTATGAATCAAGACAAGAGTTAAATGGAGTTACCCTCATTGGGTAGTGAGGGCCTGTGGCTTTCTGGTGTGGTCAAAGTTTAGTTTGGGGTGATGCATGGTTTAAAGAGTTGGTTCTAACAATTTCTGTGATCACTGCAGCTGTCCACTCAAGGAGACGCCAGCCAGGTGATTGGGCCACTGACAGAGGGCCAGAGGAGGAACGTGGCTGTAGTTAATTCTCTGTACAAACTGCACCAGGCAGTTCTGAAGGTAGGCTTCCTTTGGCATTTCTCCTCTTGCCATAATGTTACCTTCTTTCTCTATCCTGTGCATGCTCTGTTTAGCAGATGAGAGCTCTTGACAAATACAGCCCAATTTTGTGTTGAGCTGTACCTTGCTGTGCATTTCTACAACTCTTTTGAAACTTGGCTGACTGTTTTAAGCACCACTATGTGACAAATTGTCAATATTAGAAGAATAAAGATGTGTTTATAGAGAATAATCACGTCTCACAGCCGTTACTTTGTGAGCATAAACAATTGAACTGGTTTTTTTTCTTATCTGTCTTTGTAATTATCAGCCTGATAGCCCCCTTGCACCATCTGCCTCAGCCCTAGCTTGTATTTTTCAGAAGACCTTCAGTGCTTTCCCACATTTGTGGCTAAACTGAAAAGGGGAAGGAAACAGTGAAATCAAGAAAAGCAGCACCTCACAAATATCTCCATACATTATTACTGTGACTGAAATCTGGCCTGGAAATTTTCCAGGACTAAGCACAGTTATGAATAATTCCAATTTACTGGTTTAGTGGTGCCAATTGTTACACAGTCTTTGTAAACTAAAACAAGTAGATATATTGGTAGTTGCAATTAATCGTGTTTAAACCCTAGCCTGATAAGAAAAAAGATCATGAGTACTCCTGACTCTGGATATGTTCAAAGGAATTTAAAAAACGCTAAAAAGCCTATAAAATTTCCTTGGATTTTGCAAGCAGATGGTAGATCAACTTTTAAGTCTGCTTTCTCTGATGTATTTAGTAATGAACCTCATGTGTCTTAGTGTTGGAGGGAAATCTGATATGATTCAGTCTTTGAGTTCAGTACTTATCTGGCTTAAAAATACTATTGTGTGGCACGTTCATAACTGTAAAGAAATTGGTAGAATAGTCCTTCAGATCATTCCTTGGCTTTCAATTTTAATATTGTTTTATCTCTACATAAACAACTATTTAACATGTAGTGCTATAATAGTCATAATACTGAGAAAGAACAACCATTCTTTCAAATATTTGCCACAGAGCTGCTTGTATAGTTCTCCATGAATTCTATACTTACCAGTGGGAGAATACACTAGTTATTTTTATTCTGGTTCTGTTAGCCCTTCAGCTAAATTTCAGCTTAACTCCATTGAGTCATTTCTTTGCCAAGGCAGAAGCAGAGTCCATAGGAAATCTGAGAGCAAAGGACTGATACTGATGCTTTGGAAATTCTTGCTGTGTAAAGCACACTTGATAGTTATCTGTAACTATGTAAACACTCATTACTAAGGATAACTCTGTATGTTTTTAAATGACGTTGAATATTAATTCTGATTATTTTGTTGAATGCTGACTACTAACAATTACTTTACAATTTTTAGGTTATTACCAGTCAGAGCTCATTTCCAGCAGCTGCTGAGCAAACAGTCACAACTGCCTTAAAGGTAATTGAATGTCCATATGCTGCCGGAATAGGGCTGAGCTTGGCTTTGTTTGTTACCCTTAAAATGGGCACTTATTTTGCACATACTATTTTACATCAGTATATTTAGTAACAGGTATACAAATATTCTGTCATTTTAATTTGTAGTATCTGCAGCTACATATGTGTTACCTGTGCCAAATCACTGCTTGAGTCGTATTTGTATTCAGAATATTCTCATAATGGTCAGAACATAGATGTCATCTGACTGTGAAAATAAATGTCTTTCTCTGCAGCATTCACACAGCAATAGCTGGATCCTTCATCACCCCCTTTCTCCCCCTGACAGATACATCAAACTACAATTTTTATGCGACCCAGTGCTTTCCTGGAGGGGGATGTGGATGGCGGTGCATCCTCTGTGCATGACAGCTCTCCACATCCATCCTGCTGGGCACTGACCTGGGAGGGGTTGTGTGCAGGGGAATGAAGGGCAGCTTGTGTCTGGGGAATGAACAAGTGAGCCAAGTGTGCACCAAAACATGTACATGTACAAACCAGGAATGCCAAATTGTTGTGCACCTCTTTGAAGGAAGGCTTTACACAGAAGCAGCAAGCAGCTTTATTTCTGTACTTTACTGGTAAAATCAATTGAAGAGAAATGTTGTCTTTAGCTTTGGTTCTCCTGTTTAGCATTTTCTCATGCAGAATAATAAAAAGCACTGATGAAATGAACTGTTTCCTAAGGTATTTTTGAGGTCTCAAAATGAAAATGCTTCTAGTTTTTGTTTCCTTACTTCTGCCTTTTTCTTATTCTGTTTTAGGCAGTTCATGATCTAATGGGTAGTGCTGTTCAGCCGCTACTGAACTCTGTAGGAGATTCAGTGGAAGCTATTATCATCACTATGCACCAGGAAGATTTTTCTGGGTAACTAGAAATATCTTTTAAATTTACCATTGCTCTAGTAAGATATTCTGCATGTGCATAATAGATTGTTATTGCCACAACGTCCTTGAAGCAAGAGTGCTTGTTTGTTGAGGGGAAGGTAATACTTTATGGTTAATGAACACAGGAAGCAGAATTACACCTATCTGTTGAAACAAATTAATCAGGTAGAATCTGTCTTCTTTCCCTCCCCCTTTTTTAATTCATATCTGTTGAGTAAAATTCATTTCAAATAGAAAAAGAAAGCTGACAAGAGGCCATTTTTGTGCTTTAAAAAACCCTTTTGCTTTCCAAATGTGGGTTTTTTGGACAGTCTTCAGAACTGTCAATATTCCTGTTTCTCATAGCATATAGCCTCTGATGTAATAGTTAATTTTAACTTTTTTAAAATTTAAATCTCAGGTTCAGTATGTTATGCTATTTTCCCGTAGCGTTTTCATTAAAATTTCCCGTATTCTTTATGTGCCAAGATCTTGAGTCTTATCTATAATTGAGACTTCCTTTCTAAATTTTATTTTGGTTGTCATGTCTGTTCTGACATTGCTTATATCATTATCAGTTGTCCTGTTTTCTGTCTTGAAAATCCACTGAAAATAGTATATTTTCAGAGATGTTTTGAATTTTCCTTTTGACT
This sequence comes from Oriolus oriolus, assembly GCA_013400235.1. NCBI lineage: Eukaryota > Metazoa > Chordata > Aves > Passeriformes > Corvidae > Oriolus > Oriolus oriolus. Next base: position 477,071 of record VXBT01002535.1, on the reverse strand, counting down.
TTCCTTTTTTTAGCAATATTTTACCCTTACCCTCTTTTGGCACCAGTAGCACAATACCTCTCTAGGTGGGTAAACGGTTTCCAGCCAAAGGCTGAGTGTTGTTAGATAGCCTGTATGTTCTTCTAAGTTTGGAAGAGCTCTTTTACCTGACTGTCAGTCAAAGAAAGAGAAAGGGGATTGGTTTGTGTCCAGGGACTTCTGTGCTGCTTCTGTGATACTGACTTTATAATCCTGGGTTTGGAGGAATCTAGGAAACTAATTCCATACAGAGAACAGGTTTGGGATTGATAGGCTAAACTAGTAACCCTGTGACATATGTTTATATTTTATGATCCACTGTTAGAGTTTTGAATCAACAACTAGGACATTCAAATTTAGGGTCTGTATTTGAGGTGTAGGCTCCAAACTGAAGGAGGCTCAGCAAGTTGGGCAGGAGTGGGGTGATGCCCTTTCTCTTGTTATTTCTTGTTTTATCTTTTAATTCTTTATGGGAATGGCTGATGAAGGGACTTTTTTTTACTATAGTTTCAGAGAGAGCTACATGATCCTTATTCTGAGTAGAAATGAGACTCTACAATTCATGCCATGACTTGGTGGGGTAGGAAAAAAATTTTTAAAAATCCAATAGGTTTTGGTTGTGTTTTAAAGATGAATTTAGCTGCCCTTATTTCTTTTTCTTTTCTTTTTTTTCAGATCATTATCCAGCTCAGGAAAACCAGATGTCCCTTGTTCTCTCTACATGAAAGAGCTTCAGGGTTTTATAGCAAGAGTCATGAGCGACTACTTCAGACATTTTGAGTGTTTTGACTTTGTCTTTGATAACACTGAAGCCATGGCTCAGAGAGCAATTGAACTTTTCATTCGCAATGCCAGTCTAATAAGGCCCCTTGGTGAAGGTGGGAAGATGCGCCTGGCAGCAGATTTTGCACAGGTACCCTCAATACTGGTTTCTGCTTTTTAGTGTCATTTCACTGATTTCACTGAAAAGTATCAATACTTTTGTCCCCATCAAAGTATAAACAGGCAGTTGTAGAGATTGGTGCATTCCAGGCTTAAACATCCTCTCTTATAAGATACTGAATCCTGAGAAATGTATCCACTAAGTAGCTGAAGATCCCTCATCACTGTAAGGCACATTCAGGGAAGTCTGACAGCTTCCTGTCAGGTGACTCTTGCATTTAAATTCAGCTGCATCTTGGCATGTTATCCCACTTGGCCGACCTCTTTGGCAGGTCCATAATTTGCCACCATTCATTTGCTTCATTCTTTCTCTCTCTTCTAATAGAGTATGGTGTGTCACTTCCTTAATCACTCTATATATCACAGTGCCCACAGTGGTTAATGGCTAACTCAGCTGCTTTGCAGTGAAGGAGACAAGCTAAAGAAATATCAATATCACTGGGAGGAGTTGCCGTATTGGAAACAGAAGGGCAGTTGTCTTGTGGGATTCTCTTCATGACCTGAGTGACTGACCTGCCTCTCAGCTTTACCTAACTCCTATACAGGACTAAACCACAAAAGAAATTGCCAGATTCCTATCCACTACCTGTCTGTATTACCTACTAGATTAAAATTTACTTTGTCAGCAGTACCACTGTGTGGTTACCGTGCCAAATAATCAGACATCCATGAGATCAATCTGAGGCTGCCATTTATTATTATCCAAGTGGAAAAGGGAATTAGCACCAGCTGTCTGCATACTGAGTGCTGCTTTTGGCTCGTAGGTAATTGAGGTAGGAGAGGAAGGCAGGGAGGAAGGAATTGCTGCCACCTCCACTTCTTCTTGTGGCTGCTTTGTATCATTTGCCTGTGAGTTACATACTCTTGAGTAAAATTTTTTTATTCGTTACTCAAAAATAGCAAATCATCCCTTAACCACAGAAATTAAGGGGAAGTTTTCAGTTGCTTTCAGCGACGAGGTTCTATTCCCTTCTCTATTTTGAAGACAATGGCATAAAATTGGAAGCAAAAAAAGGATACTTGACTCTTCCTGTGGAAGGAATAGAGATAATTTTTGTAATTTCAGCTATTTATGCTAATTTTAACTAAAGTAAGTAATATAAATTTGGAAAATATTTTCACCTGGTTCTACAGTAAGAGCATCTGATCTAAGCACTTGTTATAATCTAAAAATGTAACTTGTTTGTAATTTTTAAAATGCTGATTTTTCTCATTTTGACATGAGCTGCCTTTTAAGTGAAAAATGAAGGTATGTTTTTATAGAGTGTAGAGGAACTTGGTCTTCCCCACTGTGCTGAGTATAACTCCTGAATGGACAACTGTGTAGAGATAAATATTCTGATTTCTTTTGTACCACAGAATCAAAAAAAAGGATTTGAATTCATTCCGGTCTCCTGCCTTCAACTGTTGCTGCATCTGGGGGCTGCCGTGTGTTTTTCTTTTCTTCACATTGCACCATATTCTTGGCTTGTTTAAAAGTGGGCTTAAGACAAGAAATCTGTGTCCAATCAGCTGCATACAGCCAGCTCAGCACTCACTCTGTGTCTTTGAGCATCTCTGCACAGAGCTCCTCTGGTGTCCCAGGCTGCACAGGGCTTGTAGCGTCCAGCATGGCCTGGACACTATATCCTCTTGCTCTGGATAAAAGAAAAAGGACTGAAATATTTTGCATAAGACGCTGCCTTATATCCATGTTTTCTGGGATGTGTGCGCTCCTCCCAAAAACCTGGTGGATTTTGGGCACTTGCCCATGATGCCAGCTCCTGGGAGCCTGACAGGAAGGTTGTTGTTGCTCTGACCCAGCCAGGAGTCCTGGTGTAAATGCAGTTTAATCCTAATGAGGACTAGGAGAGGTTGCTGCTGCTTTGGTGTGAGGAGGGCAGAGAGCAGGTACTTACTTGGGGCTGCTGGCTTGATGGGAAGGATAAATTTTACCAAATGGCCATAAATGCTATGTGCAGGGGTTTTTTCAGTCCCAGAAAGGCACTGCATTGTTGGACTAAAGCCAAACCCAAAGGAAACAACTTGCCTGGAAAGATACTGTGTGTAGGAGTAGGTTTGTTTATAAACTGTTTTTACTTGTGCTCTGTCTTGTAGAGTAATTTTGAATTTTCTCTATGCAAAAAGGGTTACATGTTCCTGCTCAGAACTGACTTTTGAGATCTAAAACCCCTTCTGGTATTTTGGGGTTGCTTGCAAGCAGAAGACCTGGGCAGAAATCTGTCCAGAAGCTTTGGTTCATTCAAGTTATTGTAAACACACATGCAGTGAGTCAAATAACCTTGGATTGCATCAGATTCTGGGTATCTCATGCTTGTGTGCATTCTTCCAGGGCACTCATAGAGTTACAGCTGCTTTATACTCAGCAGAATAGCTTTGGCTGAGAGTCTCATGTGAAAATTTTTGCACTGAAAATGTGACTGATAAGTTGCCTCAAAACAACAGGTGTCCACACAGAAGGGGGAAAATGGATTTCAAGTTCATTCAGAACTGGGCTTGCTGAGGTGCATAACAGCCAATTTTCTGTAGTGAGGCTCAGCTACTTATACATTAGGAATTACTGCTGTAGCTCAGTTGAAGTCTCTGTCTTACCCTGTTTCCAGTGTCAGCATTTGGCTGTCTTGTGCATTACAGATTTCTCAGCAGTGAGACAAGGTGTGTGCTACTGTGGCAGCTGTAAACAGAGCTATGGTGGGCTCGAGAGATGCTTGAATATCATTAATATGATTTCATGTAAACCAGCGCTTACAGGAACACGGGAACACTGCAAGCCCTAGGAAATGCTCACAGCGCTGCAAGGTTGAAACCAAGTGCTGTGCCACAGTATATACTCATTTGAATACTCATTTGAAGTATTTCCAGTCTACAGGCTGAGTTCACCTCTTTTTATGCTCTCAGTTTTTATGCAGGCAATTGCACAAGATCACTTTTCAGCTCACTCCGGTATATTCCTGAACCAGTTTGTTTTATTTGGTTTTGTGTTTTCAAGGTGCCCATAATTCAGTATTCACATATTTAATACCAAATTTCACTTTTTAATTCAGTACTTGTCAGACTGAAAAAAAAATGTTCTCCTGGAGGCAAGCAAGCCAGCAACCCCTGATGGTTTTCAACATTTCTGTTTCTGGGGAGTGCAAGTTCTTCAGAGGGCCTTTTAACTTGCTTGGTATTCGGAGTTGTTACAGCACTTGGGCACACTTTGGGATTGTGCCTTGCAGTTCATGCCTTCCTGAAACCTGATGGAAGTGCTGGACAGTGCAGCAAAGAATGAAGTATAAGCAGGATCAGCTGAGGAGTTTGTTTAGAAGAAATGAGGAATCTACAGCAATATTTGGCATGGAAATTGGTAGTCTGCTACACAGAGTTTATAAACTGGTACAGGAAAATAGCTGGTTATTAATAGCAAATACAAATCACAACTGCATTGAAATAAACTAGCCTAGAAATAGCAAAGACAAAGTAATCATTATGCCTCATGGCATGAAGGCATGACATGGTTTCCTATCTATTTTGGAGCAACATATAAGGCAGGAGCTACTGTCAGTGCCAAGAACACTGCCTCATGTCGTGACTGAAATTTTCAGCCTTGTTGAGTGGACTATTTTTATTGGTCCTGTTTGAGTTAATATTATTCTCTGTATGCTTTCCTGTATTTCTTATCTAGGCATGATTTATAGTTGGGATTTTTGGCATTGTTCAGTACTGTGTTCAGACAGTTTTGATAGGGTACAGTTAACTCTGCCACCAATTCTTCCAGTCTTGCTCAAAAAAGTACTGCAAAATGTTTGGGTTTTATTGAATTTTCCTAGAAAAATGTTTTTATGGTAGAAGTTTACAATGCTAAATTCTAGTGTAGAAGAGCTCTTCCTATCTGCTGGCTGGCCTATGGTCAGAATCTGGTTTCCTAATTCAATATGTGGCATTAAAAAAAAGCAAGAGTATTAGGCATTTCGATTTTTTGAAATGTAAACAGATTTGCTCATTTGATCAAGCATGATGATACAAGTGTAAAAGTGCTTTTTACAATTTCTCCTAAAAAATTTGCTTTCTAATTTCTTACAGAGAAATGAGAGCAGCAGGATGCTGTAATCACAGTTGTAGTCGTAAGGACAGAAACTACTAAAGCTAAAATACATTTAATGTTTAGTGCTAATTATCTTCCTGGAAAGAGGGAATTATTTGGTGATGTGTGTTATTTTAGAGGTGTTACAGCTGAAGGATTTACTTAAGCATCAGCTGTTTTGGAATTGCTGCACTGGGGAAAAATCAAATTCCACATCCCTTCAAGGCCAGCTTCTTTCATATAATAGTTCAGAGCTCTTCTGCTCCCTTGCTTGTTAAAGCATTCTGTCCTGGTGAATGGCTAGAAAAAAGCATTTTGAGTTAACATTTAAAAACTTGGAATTCATCTTGGCCAGGAGGAAACATAATTGCTAAAAATTTAATGTTAAGATTTTCCAGCTGAAAAAACAGCTGTTTAAGTAATGAGAGATCTTGAAAATACCACAATAGGCACTAAACAATAACTTCACTATGGGTTTTTTTAAAGCACTCTTCAATATATGCATTATCTGTATCTAGACTACATATTAACTTCACCCTTGGGTTGCTGAACATAATCCAATTAGAGAAGCCAGGCATGTGATGTATTTTTTTCGATATGGCTAGCCAGTGAATAGTTCAACAGATAATTGACCACCTAGCCATGGGCTATGGCAGAGTCATATGAGAAGAAAAGATAATATTGCCTTTTTGGGCATGAACCATTGAGAAGAACCATATGTTGGGCCGGAGCCTGCCACTGTGTCCTGTGAAGCATAGCAAACTAACATGAATAAATCATGGAAAAGCAATGGGTTTTGAACAAAGCTAGAAGAAACAAGTCATCAGCCCTTCTTCTGTTCTATCTGCTGCTTGCTTTTTGGCAAGCACATCCATCTCCTAGCGCTCCCCTCAGATCCTGTGTTAATGATTATATTGCATCAAGCCTCTGTGGTTGCAAATTACTGCTTGAACACCTGATTTATCACTGAATTTAACCTGGATGTTTGAATTTTCAAATTTGCAGTTCTGGAAGGGAAATTTGGAAAAGAAACAGAAAATACTACCTACTGTTTTGTATGTAAAGTCCACAGGACATGGCTGTGTGGAAGGCCTTACACATGATACAAATACTGGCTGCCAACAGCCAAAAACATCCTCCAACCTGTAAGAGCTCCCTCACAGGCTTTGGAAACTACAGCTGTGTATCACAGCAAAAGCTGCTACAGTATAAACTCACTGTGTGAATCAACAGTTGATGTTGTTTCAGGTGATGACAGGTAACACAACCAAGAAGTGATGCACGCTCAATTCTCTGCCCAATTCCAGCACCTTAAAAACAGCAGCTGTTCCAGCCGAATGGTTCCTCCCCAGCATTTGCTCCTGGGCTGGCACAATGCTCAGCAGAGACACTAAACACCTCGCAGTGGCCTCAGAAATGATTGTGACAGCAGAAGGATGTCGTAGCATCCCACTGTGTCAGTGGGCTCAGATAAACACCTAAAATTCAAGCAAAGAAAACAATCTTAGTAATTTCGTGGATTATACTTTTTATTGGAGAGAGATTGGGTTATAACACAAAGCAGACTAGTATTGTAAATTTTTAAAAAAAGAGTTTCTGTGGTTTATGTACATTTTTACCACATTAGTTTATGCTCATTCCCACTCTTCATGAGTCAATGTGAGATAGTATAGTATGCTGCAAAGCTTAAAAACAATATTTTTCTCTGGCAGCTATTACTTCACGAATCAACCATCTGCTGCCATTAAATCTATCTAGTTCTAGCAATACTAATAATTTCCTACAGTGAATAAAGGTTGAAGATGAAGTAATAGAATTTTCCAAAGTAATTTTTCTTCTTTAGTACTTAAGACAAAAAATTTTAATTTATGGAAACTACAAAGTATATTCAAGAGAATTCATTTAAATTTGTTTTAATAAGGAATTGGTTAAGCTCTAGAAAGTTTGACTTAACGTCTCATTACTTCATATTATGTTCCAGGAGCGAAACAATCTTTTAAAACTTATTAAGCAAAATTATATTTTGCTATGCTGTTATTTCTTCCCCCTCATGAGTACTGTTTGATCCACACATCTCTGTTTCCACTAGTCAGACTGGCAGTTTGTTGCCTGTTATCAAAGTCTCTAAAGAACCTTAAGGAATTATCTTCTCCCTGGTCCCTCACAGCTACAAGCCCACGGCTCCCACCAGAGCTGGGACACCAGTTCCTGCAGGATATCAGTTGCTTCCAGCTGCGCCCAGCCAATACTGATGTCTGAAAAGAAGCTCTGGAGAAATCAGTGTCTTGCTCCCATTTGTTTTTCAGGATCTGCAGGGCTCTTATACCATGATGCAGCAAAGCATAATTAAGTTAGCTTCTCTTTTTGGCTGCTTGCTCTTGATCCTGTGTGGCAGACCGGCCTCTTGGCTCCTGTCTGTGCTCCTGGGGGACCTGGGGGAACAACATGCTGAACTTGCTGTAAGCTTCACTGCAGCTTGGAGTTGGAGCACCGCCCTGCAGCAGTTCCCTGCAGAGCCTGCCTTTCCTGGGAGCATGCCCTCACTCCCTTGTGCCAGCAGATTCAGCACAGCACAGCAGCTGGTGGCTCCTGAGCCACAGGGACATTGACTTCCCACCTGCATGCAGGAGAGGTGACCTCATCCTCTGGGTGTAGAGAGGGGCCATTTTATACCCTAAAGATTCAGGGACCAAAAGGGCAGCAGGCAAGAGGAAGCCAGGCTGTTACTCAGGGCCTTATTTCCACTTCCTGGATTTTTATTCACTTTCTTCTCCTGTGAGTGAAATCTGCATAAAATGCAGATTTCTATTGGCCTGGAAGTGCCTGATGTGGGCGTGTACTCTGAGGTCCCTGGGCTCGGGCAGTGGCTGTGCACTGCCCATAGGATAGCTCTGTGGGGCATTCCCCATTGCTTTCCAGAGGCACCCACCTCTCCTGGTCTGCAGGGGAAGCCAAGATGCTTGGGTTGGGCCCTGTGGCTTTCCCAGCTTTGCCTGAGTGTTGTGTAGGGGGTTACTCCTACAAACGTGATCTGCCTGACCTATTTTAGGTGTCCACCTTGGGGGAAGGTGCATCAGCTCCCAAGAGTGGCTGTTTCTCTCCACTGCCTATGAAGAGAACCTGTAGATGTTGAGAAGTAGGTGAGATGACTCCCATCCTGCCACCTGCTTTTAAAGAGGGATGCCTAAAGTATGGCCTTGCTTTGCATTATTCACTAATTTAAGTTCTTCTGGGTTTAGATAAACTAAAGCATCGTAGTTCACTGCACCGTGTTTCTCGTTTATGCTGGAGCCCCAGCGTAGTTATGTGCTCTTGGTGAAGCTGGTGGCCCAGCAGCCAGCTCTGTCTGAGGAAACGCTGCAGCTAGAACAAAAAATATGACTTCACTGTAAATAGTGTCATATCACAAACACTTTGAAACTTGTTCAGCGATATTACTTAAATGGGAAACTCATTGTATGGTGGTTTTGATCTTGCTACTTACTTTAGCTGTCGTCCTTTGAAACTTATTTTAATTGTGCATTATGTGTAAATCAAAGTCTGGATAGTCCTTCAAGTTGGAGATTTTAAAAAATGTACTAGAGAATAAAGCTTGATCCTTCATTTGACTGACACTTCAGGAATGCAAAAAATAAAGACTTAATCCATGTCCGAGTAAAATTACCTGTGGGGTTTTTCAAGTGGTGGTGTTTGTATTGGTGTGCACATTAACTGAAACTTTGCTGTGTGATGTTCATGTTCAGTCTGGGATCCAGAAGGGAAATTGTTCTTTCTAACTTCTGTGTCCTCACTGTTAATGAAGAGCCTGTGACAGGATTTAGATGTAAAAACCCAAGTGGAGCCTGGCTCTTCTTCAAAAAAGCAGAACTTCCATGCTTAAACAACAGAAAGTGTTTTAAGCTTGTTTGTTTTTAAAGATGGCTGCTGGAACTCAGAAACCCAGCAGTATGAAAATAAGTACGAAAATAGTGCTCTTACTCTTTTGCCCATGATTCCATATGACCCTTTGGCAATAGATCACAGCTGCCTCCTATCTAATATGCATAGGTTTTGTGCCCCAAAATTTGGGGCACACTGTTCAGGAAGGACTCATTTTAACCTTGTCCTTCACCAAAAGAAAGGGTGCCCAGCTGAAATGTGTCCACAGTTTCCTGATATAGCAGTGGTTTGTGGAGACCTGCCTAGATCTGCTTTCTTCCCAGGCTGTGGTCAGATTTTTGGGCTATTGACATAAGTGCTTCATCAGGAAACTCATCACCAACAAAATAAACCTGCTGCAAGAAACAAAGCTTTAGTCTCAGAAAGCTCATGAGGCCCCTTCTGTTGTTATCTACAGACTGTCTCTATCATTTGTCACGAAATGCTTATTGTGTTGCCAAGAATAAAGCAGAAGTCTTGGCTTGGGCAACGTAGTATGAAAGGAAAAGACAGCTTCTTGTCTTAATTCAGCCACCAGAGAGAAGTCACTGACTTACTCTGCAAGTTTGGATTATTGCTTAAAGACAGGCCACTTCACTACCTGGTGTTATGTTTTGGGAGAATCAAATTCAAATGGAAGTGTTTGTTTTTGTAGATGGAGTTAGCAGTAGCACCGTTGTGTCGGCGAGTCTCTGACTTAGGAAAATCTTACAGACAGCTGAGGTCATTCAGGTGAGTTGCAGTTGCAGTATGACTAAACTGTATTTCAAAACTGATGTATTACCTCGTGTTAGTTCTGATTGAACTGAGAGCTTTTTTGGCAACACCCACCTGCAAATTAGAAATAGATTAAAGTTCTTTTAAATTTTATGCAGAGTATAACTATGATTTAACAATCTTTGTCATGCAAATGTTGGCCAAATTGTACTTTTTTGTGTTGCTTTCAGTACATCTTTTGTATGACAGTGAGTTCTGTAGTTACCTTAAATGTTTTCACTGAAATATAAAATTTACAGTCCTGTGTTGTTTAATTACAATAGGCAACTGCTGTAAATTTTTGCAAACTGGACCTATGCTGGAAACCCAAGATGCAGAGTAGTAGCAAAAAATTAGATGATTGTATCCTAACGCAACATTGCCACCACATAGAGGTACTTTTCTAATGCATGAGATAAGCTTTTTCTTCATTTCATGAGTATATTGTTACATTTTTCCAGACCACTGCTGTTCCAGACCAGTGAGCATATTGCCAGTAGCCCAGCTTTGGGAGAGGTTATTCCATTCAGCATTATTCTTCAGTTCTTATTTACAAGAGCACCACCAGAGCTAAAATCACCCTTCCAGGTAATAAGATCAACCTGTCTTTTCTTTTCAGATGTCCTAAGGTGGAATGAGCATTGTAGTTTGCCCTAGCTGTTGTAGTTAAAAATTATTCAAGTGCATATTTTATGCAATTTGTTGGGTTTTTTTTTTTATTGTGGCAAAGGTATTATGGTAATTGGCATACTAATTTAATTAATTTATTTAATGGATTAATTAATAGTAGGGATATGATAACCTGATATTAAATAGACTCTCAGTTCTTTACTATTATGTCAGCTCATAGTAGAAGTTGCACATCTTTCCCCAGACTGCAAATTGCCTGGATCCTACTCTTGTAAGGTGCAGGAAATCTAGATAAAAAACACTGTCAGAAATGGGCCAACAGCTTATGTAGGAAATCACCTCTGAGCTCCCAAATAACATACTGGGCTATTACTGTTAATTGTCCTTGATTCCTTAACCCATTCTGCATCACTGCAGTATTAAGAGAGCCTCATGTGGCTTTCATTTATGTCATCTTTGATTCTGAAATTGGTGTGTCTGTTTCCTTTTTTGCATTTTGTGTAATTGGTGTTTGTGTTTCTCTGTATCAGAGGGCTGAGTGGTCCATTGCCCGCTACTCCCAGTGGCTCGATGATCATCCATCTGAGAAAGACAGGCTTGCTCTCATACGGTAAAAATCATGCTTCCTACTTCTCTGCTTTTATGATAATGGGGCAGTAACTTATCAGCACGCTAGGACTCTTGAAAAGTAAAAAAAAATGTGCCTCAGGAGATGTATCATAAATACCATTACCTTCTCTCCACTCATGGGATGAGTTGCAGACTGGCAGAAAAAATAAACTGAACTCTCCCCTCTGCCCCTCCTGTACTCAAACTCTCCAGTACCTTTGGAAGGAGCACATAATCATCTTGTAAAGGAAATAAACCGTGCACAATGATGGTTTAAATTAATAGTGAGTTTTTGCAAAACTGCCTCTCTCTCTTAACTGTTGGAAATTCAAAGCTGCAGCTGTCCTGTCTTCTGTATCAGGAAAGAGAAGCTCTGAAAGCTTAACCAGTGTAAATGTAGGTAGAAATGTAAAACTGGAAGACCCTTGTTACACACCTGGAATGTTATTCTTCAAGAAATCAGCCCATGATCTTTAGGAAGTAATAATTAAGTCAGATTTTTTAAATCTTGCTAGGGTAGATGACTTAATAGCTAAATAATACTTTGCATCTTAAGATGTTAGGAAAAGTTACGAAGAGTCTTGTTTTTCAAAACAAGCAAAATTTTGAAGTATGTTAGAGAGAGCAGATGAGTTGTATGAACATGACAAAGCCAACCTGGGGATCCTCAGGATTCAAGACTTAGATGATCATTTGGCTCCTAACGCCCTAAATTTTCCAGCCATCTTCTCAGTGACTTTGGTGTCACCCACGCCAGTGACCTGAGAAAGGCTGTCACACGTAGCTGCACCGGGCTCCATCTGGCCTAGGAGCCAACTCTGTCCTTGAACTTCCATGCATGGATGTTGCCAGCTTTTGCTGGAGTGATAAAAGCTGACTTTTACATTCCGGCCGACAGTGAGTGTGCCTCAGAAAGTCAACTGTTTTCTGTCCACACTTCTAAAGCAGCCAAGAGGAGTCTGCTATAAATATTTACACTTCCTGAAGCTGATAGCATCACACAGTCCCATACAGAGATTGGGCCAGTTAAGGAAATACTAGTTGATCACCAGTAGATGTTACTAGGATTTATTTCTGAAATAGTAAAATACAAACTGTGTCTCTTCATATGTGTATTTTTTGAAAATCATACATATGATTAGTCTAGATTGTCTACAAAACTAGCTTTTCTTGAATCTCAAGCAATGACACTGAATTACAGGGGCATGGGTAATAGGTACAGGGCTAACAGAGCTGTATATATAATTAGCCGTGAATATTTAGATGGTAATTTCTGTCCTGATAGTACTGGCAACACTGGCAGTGTTGAATCTCAGATATAGTAGGGAAAGCCAAGAATGCAAATCATTTGAGAACTGGTGGGATTTTGTTCTCTTCAGTTCCTTTTCACAAATTTGCAAATGCCATCCTTAAACTGCAACACATTTTTGTCTTTGCTTGCAATTAAATTTCATCCAGACTGATTCAGTTAATAGGTTTGCTGGTGGTCATGTTCAGACACTGATAAATTATTCTAACCATGGAGGTATTAAGGGACAAACTTTGGGATGAGGCTTTGAGGCTGAGACAGTGTCATCCATTAGACCAAGTAGTGAAGCTGGAGTACTTAAGTTTTCCTTTCAATCCTTTCATTGAATCCTTTATTCATTTTGCATGGCTGGTTATCCATATGTAAGGCAGGCAAGCAGACATCAGTCACTAGTATGACCATGAATCACTCATATTTTCTTTAATAATCTGTTGGAAGATTTCTGAGCCTGCTCTTTGTGTGTCTCATATGAACCTAAGTTGAACTACAGGCATCTTGCTCTTTTATCAGTCACCCTCTTCGGGCTTTTTCCACCTGTAGTCATTCAGCTGTGCGAGTTGAACTTTGGATGCTTGGAGCCTTCAGATCCCTGCACTGGCCTGCATCAAGATAATATCTTTATGTTTGCTTCAACCTTGCAAATGGTAATTTTCTGCAACTTCCCTTTGTAACAAGTGTGGAATTACTCTAGGGACCTGCTGCCTAGATATTAATTTCCCTGTGTTACCAGAATCCTTCTAGCTTCATATTAAAGCTAATTGGAATCCTTCTTCCGCTCTTTAGGTCTTACATGCTTCACTTACAACATGGTGTGAATGGTATGAATTAGTCCCATTCTGAGCATTTTTGTGCATTTCTTTCTGCTTGTATTCAGCACAAGGGGTGGTATTTACCTGGCCAGAGGTATATTTGCCAGACTCCCTTTATAGTCAGCAGAGAGAAACAGGCACTGCTGGGGCTGATTCATCTCATCCTGAAGCAGGTACCTAAAATAGGTCAGTTGCATTGTGTCTTGAAAGCTCCCATTTTCTTTGTTCAGTCAATGGAGTGTGGGCTGGGACACGGGAGCTCTCTCAGGCAGCCAGCTGCCCTGCAGACATGTAAAGTTAGGTGAGATGACCCTGCTGCAGGTGTCCTCCCTGAGCAGGGGCTGTGTTGAAAGGAGCACTTCTTTAAGTGGCCAGGGCAATTCTTTTCTTTTTCTTTTTAAATTAAGCTTGAAAACTCAACTTTTCTTTCATAAAAGAAACCCTATTATACATGACAGGATTTGAGCCAGCCTGAAGGACAGATCATCCTTTCAAGGGCCAAATTCTTACCTTTACCATTAGAGTGTGTGTGAACTCCCTTTATTCAAGCTCCCACTTGCTGAAGCAGAGTTGAAAGCCAGGCCCAGGGAAGGGGTCATTTCCATAACGAGCTGCTGTCCTGAGCTGGGGAGTGGCTCTGACCACTCACCTGCCCGGGGCAGGGACAAATGGCAGCTCGGGGACCACCGTGAAAGACCCATCTGCGCACTGGGTTCAGCCTGGCTGGGCACAGACCCAGCAGCTTTGCCGGGAGCAGCGGAGCCGCGCCGGGTGAGCGCTGCCGCTGCTCCGGGGCAACGAGCGCAGCCGGGAGGCGGCTGCAGCACTGCCGGCCGCTCGTAAACCCCCGGTGCCACTCAGGCGTCTCTGTCAGCGCACGGGCCCTTTGATCTCTTCATTTACAGCCTGGAATATCCGGAGATGTCTCCTGCTCCTCTGTTGTCGATTTTACTATTTGGTTTTATAGTAATTTTTATAGCACTGGATTTAATAGACGTGGTGTCAGACAGATGTGCTCTTACACGGCAGATTTTCCATTTTCTGCTTTGCCCTAAAGTTTGCAGAGCAAACAGACTTTTAACAAAGTACTAAAGAAAAGTCTGGCCCCAGCGTTCTCCAGCTGCCCTGCTGGTTGATCAGGACAGGAGTGCACAGGGTGCAGCCCCACTACTGAGCAGAAAGATGATCCCTGCCTCTTCTGAAGCTTACGATGTAAATCCGACTGTATTTGACCAAGGCAGAGCCCAGGAGGGCAGCACTAGGATTCACAATTCCATATAAAATTAATTAATCAAAGTAATTCTAAATGATGCGCATTAAGATCCCTTAAGAACCACAACTCAAATAATACTTTTTTTTTCCTTTTAACTCTAGATATAAATCTTCATGGGTTGAAATAACATTTTAAAGAAGAACTATCAGGGTCTTATATAATCAGCTTGTCCTGATTTCCAAGAAAGCTCATGGTTTTGCTCATGCAAGTGAAGTAATTTAATAAGTGCTTTAAAATCCTTTTCCTTATGTGGGAGGGCATCTTAAACTTAGGGCTTTTTTTTTCCTTACTTCTTATGGCATTTTTAATGAAGCATTAATATATGCAGAACATCCCACCAACCCTCCTTCCATAGCTCTCTTTTACAAACAATATTTGTAATGTATACCATAGCTTGTCTTTTAAAATAGAAACAGATTGCTGAACGGGTTTTATGTCCTTTATTAGACTAGAAGATGCTGAATTTAGGGCATTATTTAGTCTAATCTCTTTAAGAGTATGTTTTGTATATTACATAAACAGGGTTTCTACCATCTTAAACAACAGTAATATAACTATATATTGCATCTTTTTATATGACAACAGCTATGATTTCCTCTGTGCTGGAGACTTGATGAAACTGCTTTCACCCATAGCGCTGTTTATTTTTCCACAACTACTTTGGCACTGGTGTTATTACAGTGTCCTCAACAGGAGTGAGCCTGCCCTTTTAAAGACGAGATTTTAATGGTAAAGTGGTGCATCTGAATTGAATCCCGTCCTGCCAGCATAGTTTACAAAAGCTCATTTGAGCTAGGACTGCTAAAGATTACCAAAATGTCATGGTAAATCCTGCATTTCAAGTGTTAACAAAGCCTCTGAACTAATCTATCTCTGCAAATTAGAGTCAGGTAGGCTTCCCAGCAGCTCCAGTGATGTTCCAATTTGCCTGGCTCAGGCAGCCTGCACTGAAGTCTGGCTACATGAAGCAGCAACCATCTTGCTTTGCCACAAGCAACTTCCTGCACTGTCCATATTTCTGTATGTCGCAGTCCCAAAATCCCACCCTGAAGACTTGCTGACTGTCTTCAGCAAAACAAAATTCCCATCCGAAATGAACTTCTGGAACCATGTCTACTCTATGACCATTGATGCTTTCAGTTACCTCTTCCAGGCCATTCCTCCCTTTCAGTCTGGAGCAACCTCACCATTATTCTCTGGACTCCAAACAACCTTTCTCCCTGGATTCAGGATTTGTGCCATTTTACTACCTGGACCTTTCTTTACCAGGAATGTTGTTCCTAACAGGGTGGACAGACTTCCTGGCCTGCCACCATGGTGTCAATTCCCACAGGCAGCAATGCAAAGGAGTTTCCTGAGCTTGACCACGATTCCCCTGTCACCTGGTAGGGTGTGGAGCTCCAGGTGACTGGCTGCTTCTTCACTCCCAGCCTTTAGCAGCTGCAGCAGCTTTTCATCCTCCCCTTGGCTGCTTTCCTACTCCTGCCCATGTGGGAGCAGGCTCCCAGCCTTCCCTGGTTGGGCACAGGGAGCAGGGAGTTCTCTAGGCCAGTTTGCTTTACCAGAAACACTGTTCTTTCAGTGTTTCAGGTGAAGTTACTGATTATGAATGGCTTTTTAACATTCAGCTTCGGAGTGTTTAAATACTTCTACTGGAGATGCAAGTGTGGGATCCAGGAAAATAGTGAATGCAGTTGGAGTATTCAGAAAGGTTTTGTTTCATTGTTCAGTGTAAAGCTGTACAAGGTCTGGTTTAGAAAAACGCCTGAGAATTCACCTTACAGTATTGGTATTACTGGTTGTCTTTGGAGTGGGTAAGAGTTAAGATGCTCTCAGGTTGGTCGTATTGGTGAAGTTTGTCTCCATCTTTTTGAAACAATGCAAGCAAAGCCACAGTAAAAGAGCAAGTGCGGCAGGAGGGACCTGCAAAACTCCTTTTAGCTGCCACTGATGGAGTTGGTTTTGCCAGTTAAATCAGATTCTTTTGGGGCAGGCAATAAGGAAAAAAGATAAAAGCTGCTAGAAGGTGTGACAGTGGGACTGTAATATTGGTGTATGGCACTTAGCATAACCTAAATTCATTCCATCTTGTTTGATCTGATGAGAATAACAGTCTGGCAAAGGATTATCAAGGGCTCACATTGAGTGGTTTTGGGTGCTGCTTTTAGGGTAAAGCTTCTCCCTTTCATCTATCTGGTTATCTCTGTAATCTTTTTCCAAGGCTTTTTCAAAACAAGTAGATAAGTCAGTTAAGGGATAGCAGTGTTACCATCTGAATAATGATGCCAACCCACAACTTCTCCAGCAGGTGTTAGAGCTTTCTAAGTTAAGCAGGTCAATATGTTTTTTTCTATTTTCAGCTTTTGATGACTTCAGAAAACTATTTGAGCCCAACAAACTTTGAAGAGTGTATAGAAAGGAAAAGACAGGGCCACTGCTGAGTGGAACAGGAGAGATTTAGCAAGATGAATGACAGTTACAGTAAGAAAACTGTCACAGGAGTTTCTCAACTGTCTTTTTAATACAAGGGACTATTCTTTGTAGCAGGTAACTAACATCTAACATGTCTAACAGAAACTGTTGACCAGAGCACTTGAGTGCTAACCTGACTGGAAATGTGAGACACTTCTGACTCTTCTGAAGCATCTCTCCTCATCAGGATGGCATCCTTGATGTCATCCTTAAGCCTTCCCTGCCTGTATCCTCCCACCTGCTGCTCAGTCTGCTCATCACATGCAGGCTCCTCATTGCTGCAAGAGGCCAGTTTCTCTAAAAGGCACAATTTCCTGCTGTCCCACTCCCTCAGTCTCACTTTTTCTCTCTAAATCCTGGGATTTAAAATAAACCTGTGGATGTCCTTAATCTCTCTGCAGTTCATGATGCTGATGGCCTTTGCTGGGAGTAAAGTGAGCTGCACCCAAAGCACTTTGTGGCTGCAGCAAGCAGTTTTTTAGTTGCTTCTTTCCCTGTAGACCCTGTGCTGCTCCCCAGGGACCACTGAGAGGGAGCAGGCTGAAGGCTTTCAGGGAGCTGACCAGGTGCAAAAGGTCAGCTTTACTTTAGCTAGGTAAAATAAATATTCTTTTCCTGCCTTTCTGCCTGTAACAAGGGATTGCTTCTCTGTTGCTGTTTGTTGCTGTACAAAAAATTCAAAGTGACTCCTCACAGTGTATTGGTACCTGGTGTGGACCCCTCAGCAGTAGCTCACAAGTAAGTTGTTACCAAAATTGAAGAGCTCTCAAGTGCACCAAGGCCAACATGAGGAACTGTTTCTGTGCTCAATAACTTTATTTTTCTGAAGCCTCTCAACTCTCCAGTAATCCAGCTCATCCATCTTTTGTGTCCTCCCTCTCTCAGACAATATGCCCTGGGCTTCCGCACAGAGGGACTGTGAAGTCTGGATGCTGCATAGGGACATCAGGAGCTGTGGTGGGAATCACCTCGTGCCTGTGCTGTTTCATTCCCATCCTGTGCTCAGAAGTGAAGCTGCTTCGGGTTCTTTGGCTGCACAATTGCACGCTTCACTCTCTCCCTGTCAAACTCCATTAGCAGGGACTGCACGTGGGGACAGCCAGCTCCTCCTGGTGCGTGCTGGCAGCGAGGCTGACTGATCCGCACCGGCGTTGCTGGGCATGGGAAGTGCTGGCAGGAGTGGGAGCAGCCCCAGGATCAGCTCATGGGGCCGAGCTGTCATTGCTGTCAGTGGCTTCTCGGAACCCAGAGCTCAGGCTCGTCTCTCCAGCAAACGGAGCACAGGCTCTTAGCCTCAGGAGCATTTTCCACTTGCTGATAAATGAACTTTGCTGGAAATTCCCAGCGATGCTCTGACATGGATTGGTTAGAGTCATTGAGGAAGGGCCAAGCCCTTGCTGATGTAGCAGCAGCTTTACTCACAAGCACCCAAGTGTATTGCGACATCTTCCTGCCATCTCTTCTGGTTTGTCAGGTTTGGTGGGCTCATCTGAGGCTTCCTGGAGCTGCATCACACAGGGATCTTGGCTGCTCCTCTCTTACCATCTTACTCCAGGAGGAGCCTGTGTGTGTGAAACGTGGGCTGAATCTCACTCTTCAGTACTTTTGCTTTCCTTAAGCCTTGCTTGATTCACTGCCTACTCCCTATTGCTGCCAGCTGCCAGCAGGCAAGTACCGGGGAGCAGCACTTGCCTTAGGTCCATGAACTATTCGTGCAGGAATGCAGGGTTCCACCAAAGGCTTGTTTGTTGGAAGGAGCAGCAAACATAAACGCAGCTCTGCCTCCACAGCCCACCATGCCACAGCAGTGGGTGTGTATTTATAGGCACAACACTGCGGTTGCTCTGTGTTACCATCTCCCTTGACCCCCGTGCCCCCCACCCCCTTCACCAGATGTGCACGACATCTGCCTTCTCCCAGTGGGACTGGGAATGTTCCTGCCACGTTACCCTCACTGGCAGAGCAGCTGTGCTGGTGCATCCTGCACTTCCAGAAAGGAACGCGGGAGACAAAACCCAGGAGCACTCCCTGCTCAGTGACCACTGCCCTTGGGCTGGTGCTGGGAAGGGCTGTGGTGACAGTCTGTATTAGAAGAGCAACAGCCAGGTACCAAGAGCTGTGTTAGTCTCCACTTGAAATGGGGTCTGTTGTTTGTGCATTTTCTTAATGCCACAGTTTTGCTGTAAATAGCACAAATATAAATGAGTTTTAGAAGGAAACTCCAAGATGATTGTATCAGTTACAGGAAGAAATAGAAGCAGAAAAGGAGATGAAAATTAAATTCAAAGCTATATTTAAGTGTGACAACACTAGCTTGGCCTACTTAATGAATTAGTAAGTTGGAATCTCAACAGATGAGCACTTACAGTGTTTGTTTTACAAATATGCTGTCACTCAACAGTACTGTGTACTAGAATGTTGGCTAAAAGGTGACCCTGTGTTGTAAAGCAAGTTAAATTACGTACAGACAAGTACGTCACCACAGTTGCCCCTTTTAGCTTTGCCATGTTTTATTTGTGCAGTTCACACACGATGACTCTATGTGTGACATCCTGTGACAATGTGTAAGAGAGCCAGGCCATGCCTTGCCCAAGCCCTGGCTGGAGTTAGCGTGCATTTCCGAGGATGGCTGGAGTTCAGAAGGCTGTGCCAGGAATCACCTCAGGGCATGAGGGGTGTTCACCAGTGCCCCAGTTTTCATGCTGGAAGTTGCACTCTCAGCGTCTGCAGCAGCTGGAGATTATTCTCTCCCTTTCTAAAGGTTACCAGTGCAGCACTGAGCCCGAGTCTGTGCGTCAGAGCTGTCATTTCAAGCCATCTGCAACATGCTGCTGCTTATTTAAATGTTAGCTTGTTTGCTCCTCAAAACATACAAGAAAGGAGAGAAAGATCATGAAACAATTATGCAGAGCTTTGCAAGGCCTTCCTTGCTCACTTCCTTCCACAGACAAGTAGGACCATCTGAGGAAAATTTTGCAGGAGGGAGGAAGGCAATTAATTTCAGTTGCAGATCTTGAATTTACAGTACTTAATTGCTTTAACTACTTTACTTTTTTTTTCTTTTAGTGGTGCACTGGAAGCTTATGTTCAATCAGTGAGAACAAGAGAGGGAAAGGAGTTTGCACCAGTCTATCCCATAATGGTTCAGCTGCTGCAGAAAGCCATGTCAACCCTTCAGTGAACACAGCTGGACAACACTCTCACACCAGGGAGTGGACGGTAACAGAGCTGGGGGCTTTGGTGCCCAAAAATCTGTATTTACTGTTCATGTAAATCATCCCCAAGTACATCAGCTTTACAATGGAACGTTTTCCTACTTCATGTCTGAAACTTCTTGCTTTATGTTCACATTACAGGAACTTACTTATACAGAAATATTATAAAGAAATTGTACAACTTTTATGTGCTGTAAGTCTACATCTAATTGAAACATTCTTAAGCATTCCTTTTGAATTTAGAAAAGTATAAAATTAGAACTCAAATATTACAGTGTAATTGCTGCATATCTCAAATAAGGAAGCAGCTCTTTTCCTACAAGTATGGTTTTAAACAGTTGAATACATTTTAGCCATATTCAGAAAATTGTACTTTTGAAATGTTTGAATCATCAGTTTCCATCTAAAAATCACTAATTTTAACACAAGGAAAAATATTTATAACTAACCTAAATGATTCTCTATTGCACTGCTATTTGCTTAGAAATAATTTATATTGATTTCAACTCTTTTTGCTTACACTGTAATAAAGAACATTGACTATCCAATCCTGAAAACAGTATTTGAAATTCTTCACTAGCTTCCTAATGACAAAGCATTAAAATATACTTTGGATGGGTTCACGTAAAGACTTCAATGCAGAACATGTTCATTGCTGCAGGGCTGACTTCGTGGTTAGTCTTCTTCATTTTATAAAATACACAACACCAAATTTTAATGAATTTATTTGAAATAATATACAAGAATATAGTGTGCAAAAATCTTAGGGGCAACATCATGTAGACGTGTCATAAACTGAAATTTACAGTTGTGATTCTTAAAAAAAAAACAACGCACAGCTGTTTAGTAAAGGAAAAGCCATGATTGTAAATGTTCACAGCAGAAGCAATTGTAATCCTAACGCAGCTGCTCTAATTTTAGACAGTTGGAGAAGAAAAAAAAGTAAAGTGCAAGTGTTGCACATATAGTTAAGTGCAAAGTTTGCCCCCACCATAAAGATGTCTTATGGCAAAATAAAATATTGTAGAATATGTGGCAAAGACAAAACACAGAGTTATAACTATGATGGTGATGATATCAACAGCACCACTTTTCTTGAGATAATGCTATTTATTCGTTTCACCCTGTCCCGGGCCATTGTTTCCACCACAAAATGACAGCTCTCACTAGTGCCAGCTGATGCAAAAGTATCTCCCTTGTGGATACAAGTTTTCTAAGTGGCATCCCAAGCAGCAGCTCCCTTGCTACATCATGACAGACTCTCCACTCGCACGTGTTCTGGTAACTTGCTGGCAGCAGGGCAGGCTGGGAAGCTGGAAGCTGATAATACACTTTGCCATTTCAGAAAATCCCAGGCCCCAGAATTGCAATTAATAATACAGTTGTGCAATACATATTAATCAGCAATAAGAATCAATGTATATAAACAGCTGTTACATATTTTAAAATTCCCCTTTTTGTACATTTTCTTTTAAAAATAAACATTTATACATATCTCCTTCTCCTCTTTCTAAAGTACTTTAGCACCACAGGATATCCATTTTCAAGCCTATATTACCTGATACATAATGAAGTTTGGAAGAAAAATAAGGCAATTTGGTTTAAAATGCTGATAGTTTTTAGCTTACTTAATGTTCTATTGTAGAAAGCAAATCTGCACTCAGATCATTTCCATGATGGTGCCAGTATTTTATGGTCACACATAGTCACAACAAATAGTAAGACCTTGATCTTGCATCTTCTTGCCATCAAGCAACAGCCTTTTTGTAAATACAGAGTTAACAGGAAAATTCTGGCTTAATGCTGTTGTGAGCCCTGAGAAAAGAGAGGAGAAAACCAGGTTAGCAATTACCAAGCAAAGGAGCAGCAAACACTTGTTCTGAAAGCCACAAGTATTTCTAATGATTGCTCAGTTATTCAGAAGGAAACAAAAAGGCCAAACCAGACAGTTTTATTCCTTGATCATCAAAAGACCATCACGACTCTGCCACAACCTGGAGCCCACTGTCATTACTGAGTAAGGTTACCAGACTGCTAAAAGTTCAGTTCACTGAACTAAAACAATTATAAAGGGTATTTCCTGCTGTAACACTGAGGTAACAGGTTCTACAGATCCTGTTCTCTTGGCCTGAAGACTGTAGGGACAAGGAAAATGCCACTACAAGGCATGGTAAGAAAGCCTTACAGAGGCCAACCCATCACTACACAGCAACACACAAACACGCCTCATGCCTGAGTTGCTTGAAACTAACAGGTGAGCCTGTGATCTCACCATCCAAAGCCCAAAACTGCAGTAGTGTAAGAGCAGAATAAATAAATAATATTATTTTAACTAAACCCACAAGGAAATCTAACAGAAGCTGTCACTGTTGATTAAAATAGAATGCAGTGAACAGAAAAACAGCTTGTTCCTAGCAGCTGGGATTTGGTGGAACCTTCTGCAACAAGGGACTGGAAACTGCACAAAGTATGTGCAGCAGAAAGAAGCAACTCAGTGTTGGAGTATTTCTTAGTCTTAAGGCAACACTTGCATATGCTCTTGAGAAAGAAGCCTCATTTACACATCAAAGGAAAGGGGGTAACTTGAGGATGAAATCTTACACCACATGGATGGATGGTTTCACCAACCATGTAGATGAAGTCCACACCACACTTCAAGCTCCCACCCAGGCATAAAATGGAAGAATTTGGCAAGCACTCTTTGCACCTTAGTGGATCATTCTTTCCAACCAACTCTTCTAGTTGAACAAGCAAAATCTCTCTTTTTTGATGTTTGCTTTACGTGATGTTTCAGCTTGAAAGCCCTTCTCTTTCTTAATACATCCACCACCTACTAATACATTGCTTCAGACTCTTAGATCGATGGCTTTGTTAAAGGTGCAAAACAATTTATTTCCCTACAGAAGTTGTGTTATCTACTGTATTTATTTTACCACTCAATATAGTAATAAATAAAAGGGAATCACAGGGAAAAATTATTTTGCTCCCTCAATATCTTCATATATGCTGATATAAATTATCAGTAAGAAAAATAGAAAAATGTAAAGAAAAAGCTTTTATGGAATAAAAAAAATTTAGGTACAACCTTATGAACTCACTTCAAAGCAAAAGACCATGTGCCCTTCCTCTGCATTTCACAAGCACACTAACTTTCAGTACAACAGGATTCACAGAACTCTCATAAAATATTCAGACCCTCTCCTGATCCATCTCCTGCCAAACACAGATTACACAACACAGAGGAGTAAATGAAGGTTTCGGCTACTAAGAAAGCAGCTTATTCTGAACACATGTAACTGCATAATGAAAAAGACTGCTTCACAAACATACAGAATTTGTTCGTTTTCTTTTCCAACAGTCAGGATTTAAACGCTTCTGCTCCTCTGCCAAGGCCTTGGCTTCTAGTGTGTACATCCTTCTTTCCTCATTTTTCATTTTCTTCCACCTGTCGCCAAGTATCACACTTATGGCTCTGCAAGATAAATGTTTACAGTACAGTCAGGACAGTGCTAAGAAATACCGTGATTTTTTGGGGTCTTTTTTTATATGAGCACTTTAAAGAAGCTGTGAGTTAAATGTGGAAATAACACACAAGGAAGAAATCAACTGTATCTTGAAATTTTTAATAATCATATTTGTGATTATCTTCTCATAGTTCTTTTAATTGTTAAACAGCTGAGACTTCTGTGTTAGCTGAGCATGGGTCAATGCACATTTTAACATTTCTAAGAGTGTACATTTGAATACGCAGCAACTGGCATAAACCAGCAAAATAGAGATGTTAAAAAAACCACCACCAAATGGTAACTCACATTTGTTTTGCTCTACTTTCACACGAGAAGATCATATGACAGATTTGCTGAAAATATGTTCTCTAATAATTAGAGCAATGAACTGAATATGACCTCAGCCAAATATTTGATTAACTGCAAGTCCCCATGTCTATTTAACCAGTATCTGTAGCTTCCTCCACCTTTAATCCATCCTGGGTGGAACATACTGATAAGTTCCCATTCCTGTGCAAAGAGAACAGTTTTTTCTAACATATCTATCACCATTTCCAGAAGCTGAATTAATTCCTTTTCATATAAACTCTAGGTCCTTTGACAACATTTCCCTGTACGATCCTGCCATATTGCTTAACTGCACTCCCAAATGTTGGATCAATATCCCGTTAAAGCTTTAACTCTGTCTTTTAGCTGAATGGAAATCTCTAAACAACAGCTCTTTTATCAATGACTATTAAAGCTACCAAGTAGTTTGTACACTTTGGCTTCAGATTACAGCAATGAGAATTTTGTGATTGGCTCTAAGAAAAAGGTGGACACCACTAAGTCCTTTTCTTTCTCCTATTAGTAAGTTCCTTGCTGGCAGCAAAGATATTCAAACCGAATCAAGGCAAATAGAGTGTCATCTACCATTTCCATAATATGGCATATGGAGCAATCCTGAAGGCTGTTCTGCACCACAGCAAAAAAATGGATTTAATCCTGCAAGGCCATGTGGTGCCGTTCGGGTTTCTGCAAGCTGCAGAGCACTCAGGGACCACATCCCAAAGTGCCCAGACAGCCCTTGAGCCTGTGCTGTCATCTGCTCTGGTGACTCCTTAGAGCAAATTCCTCCAGGGGACACCACATCCCGTCGCCATCAAACCCACTGGCACAGCCTCTTTGGCAACGGAATTTCTGGTTTTCTATCCAGACTGAGAACCAGTATCTTTGGTCTGTCCTCAGAAGCAAACACACCCAGTTTAATTAGCAGATTTTTCATCTTTTGACAGTATCCAGAAGCATATCAACAGCAACCTGTCTGCTCTGGGTCACCAGCTTGCACTGGATCACACACACCCTCAGGAAGGAACACGGTGACCCAGAGAGAGCAGCTCTTGCTGTAAAAGCCACTGCCTTTCCAAATAAAAATGCACCATGAAGTCTTTTTATTTCAAAACAGAAACATGATTTTCCTCATCTCTAGAAGGTCCACTACTCAAATTAAAGTATTTCTGACCAAAGAACCACGTCCAAATATGGTTACAGTGTTACAGTGAAGAGTATCTAGAAAATAAACAAGTGGAGCCCTAACACCAGTTTTTCAAACACAGTCTTGCAGTCCACAGTAGTTTTAAGTATCACGTGACTTGTGCTTTGAATGTTTAGAAGCTCACTGTCATGCTGACATGCTTTGAGCTGCTTTGTCTCAGAATAGACCATTTAACTCAGAATACCTCAAATTCTGTCCTGTCTTACTCCCATAAGGAAATAACCACAGCAAACCTAAGAACTACACTGTACAGAAGTGGCTACTATGTTATAAGACCTACACAGTAATCTGAAAATGACACAAACTTACATTTAGAAAACATGAGAGTTGCCTCCCAACAGCTAAATTAATGAATGCCTCAGCAACACTGGAGTGACAGTAGCTGAATGCCTGTATCAATTACCACTAATGCTATTTCTGCCATCCTGTGTTTTATGGATGCCACGAAACTGCACCCAAATGCACTGCCTTCCAAGCAGGACAGTGAGCATTTTGAACCATACTTGTAACTTTGTCATCACTTCCCTTCAAGGTAAACCTGCTCACTGAAACATTCATTTTCACATCCATGCAGCCGCAGCTCCAGTTCACTGCATCCATTTGAAATCAGCATTTTCAATTAAATATATAACCATCATAAACTTTCCTGGCTGACATTCTGTTCCATTTCTCATTGATAGTTGCAATGAATGTGAAGGCAGCAGATCTGCTTCACTGAACTTAGTATAAACATTACAGAACATCATTGTCAGGACACACAAGACTGGCTGGGATTTGTCTGGCAGGATTTTATATCTCAGCACCAGTTACAGCCTCCTTATTGGAACATTATAAAATAGTAAAAACCCTTTCAAAGCCCTGTCAACTTTAATTTTTATCAGATTTAGTGCTAGAATTTTTATATCATAATGCAATTTTTACAGTAACAGTTTTTATAAAATTACATACATTAAAAAATCTAAGATCGGTCCATGTTCATGCATTTTAGTTTCTATTTACATATGCACAATTAGCACCAACTATTATTTAAAACACACGTAATGGAAATCTTTATAAATGTTTAGAAGCAAACGTGCTAGAGATTAAGAACAAAAGAACAAACTAATGAAGACCTGTTCCCCAAACACAGTGATACAGCTCTTCCTGCAAGTTTCAGCAGATCGTTGAATGCCTTTAGGGCAAGCAAAATTTGGCAGTGTGCTTTCTGGCTTACGATCTTTGAGATATCCTAACTATCAGTACTCCATTCTTCAACAGCATATACAGAGTGGAAATAAATGCTTGTAACTTCATGACCAATTTGTAATAATATGTCAAGACTTAATTAGAAGAACCAGAAACTCCCTTTTTTCCATTACAGCACACGAACAGAGCACCTCATCACTGTAAGCAAAGGCTGTTCTGTACTTGTGCCTCTGCTGGTGCACATATACATATGTATCTGTTGCTTTACCCAAATGTTTCCTCAGAAGGTAAGTTTGCCAAAAATGTCTTGTATCATGTCCACTGAGTACCGTAAATATTCACAGTCCACCCATAAATTGCTCTTTACGTTAATATCTTTCAAAACTTGTTCTTAAAACAAAACACACATTTTTATTTCATATGCTAAATTTAGGCTACTTAAATCTAAAGGTGGGATACAGATATTCTTCTAACTCACCAGTAATAGCAAAACTACAGTTTGTATCATTACCTGTTGTCTTTCCCTGGATACATCTGAGTGTATTCAACTCTGTATTTTTTGGCAAAAAGCATGAAGGCATTCATTGGTCTTTTGCACTTGTTTGGAGAAGTGGCACTCACAGTACTTGCAGTCCCTGAGCTGTGGCTTTTGCCAGCTTTGCTGTACAAAGGATTGGAGGAAAGATGCGACGATGCAGCAGAGGCACAGTTTTTACTACTGCATTCTGATCTCTCGGCATCTTGATTGTTTGATCCCCCACAGGACAGCGAAGCACGACGCTGGCGAGCCATGCTGCTGAGCACATACACTGCAGAGGAGTCCATAGGCGTAAAATCGTAACTGCAAGGAAGACAGATCATAAGGCCATCGAGTAATTGTCATGTAAAATCCCTAAATATCTGTTCACTCTTCAATTGTTCTACATTTCTAGTATTTTGCTCTCTTTTGTGTGACCTGATTTGTGCTTGATGTGGATGTCAGCGTGAAAAACAAAAAACTACAACAAGACTTTGGCAGGTAAGTTAATATTTTATTCAGTGTGATGGAGACTGCAACTTCACATGTTCTGCTGTGTACTTTCCTCAGCTATATATCAGTTAACTATAAAATGTCTTCAAACTTTATCCTCCTTTTAAACACACTTCTTTCTTTCTGCTTCTGTCTTTACCATAAATCAAACCTAATCAGTGAATGACAAGTACAGAAAGGGAAGAATAAGCAGTGAGTTCACTTGCAAATATATATTAAGGGCAAATATGAAACCACCATATTAAAATAAATTATATTATATTCACTACTGTACAAATAACTTCTCTGGGCAGTTGAATACATGCTATTTTACACACAAACCTTCCAGTGAGGTTAAAACCCTGCTCAGAGCCCCGTGATGTCGCACTATTTGATGCAGTGCTGACAAACGCCTGCCCTCTAGTGACAAAACCGCGACATTTCTCATCGAGGTATTTGAACTCAGGTGACTTGTTTCCATAAAATTCAGACCTCCAAATACGACGAAATCTTGCAATTTTTAGCTGACCAACAACTACAATTAACCTCTAATCACTAAAGAAGCAGTTTAACTCCATAGACTATCTGTTACCAGCTCCAGGTGGGAACCACAGGCTGTGCTGTTTTTAGCATGCTATATGGGGAACACACTCCTGGAAAGCGGCCACTCAATCGTAATCTAAACCACCAAGCTACCACCACAAGATAAACATAAAATGTATATATGCTACGGTTCCTCTTACCCACTGCTCAATGTGGCTATAGTTGCATGATTTATGGCCAAAACAAGGGTTTTGAAGAGCTTTTTTTCGAACGCCAGGAAGTTTGTAGTTCTGTAGAACTACTAGCAAGGAAATGCTGCACATGGCAGTCCAGCCCCCATTTGTGAAGGTAGCTCCTTTCGTGGGACAGAACCACGCAGAAGAGTGGAGCCTACGAGTGGCCTCCAACATTGCTCAGCAAAGTACAAAGCAGCGAAGTAGGGATAATGCTGACCATCTTGCAGGCTCTCACGAGATAAGGAGGAAGGACCCTCTCTGTTCTACAACAGGCCAGCACCCTTCCTATTCCCAATCTCCTTCCCATAACACAGCAACAGGATTTTGTTTTTAATTCTTCTGTCCTGTTATCACAGCTGCAGCTGCTGCATGCTCCTTCCTCAGTCACTCCCTTCTGCCCAGAAAGACAAGGAATTAGAAGTACAAGGTAGTATTCGGCTGGGCTGCAAATTAGTAAGGAGCCAGAAATTCAGATTTTTCAGTGAGTTGTAGCTACAGTGATTCTAACAGCTCTCTACATATGCAGTTCACAATAGGAGTTCATAAGAAGAAAAAAGCCCAAACAGCAAATTAGTGAAGCCAAGCAATCTGAACTCGCTCTATGCCAGACTGAAATCATACAAGAGCTCCCAGGGCTTGAACTGCAAACAGCATCTTAAATTCCTTTTTTTCTATTGTAAAAAACCAAAGCACAACTGGATTAAGAACAGATGCTAAAAAGGCACTAACATCATAGGAAAATACGGATTTTACTAAACCTTAAAATCCCAAAATAGTGTGGAAAAATCTTTATTATTTCCTTAGAATCTTAGAGCAATTCATGTTGAATAGGACCTCTGAAGGTTATCTGGCTGAAGTTCTAGCTCAGGCAAACCCCAGTGTTAACCAAACTCTGAAGTTAGGTAAATTTGATCTAATATAAAAGAATCCCAAAAAACAGAATATACAAAAATAATAAGAACTAATTATGAACATTCTGTATTCTAAAGCCATTGCACATGCATTTACCACTAAGAAACGACTCAGGTAATTCAGACATAGC
The DNA here is from genome assembly GCA_013400235.1 of Oriolus oriolus. Taxonomy (NCBI): domain Eukaryota; kingdom Metazoa; phylum Chordata; class Aves; order Passeriformes; family Corvidae; genus Oriolus; species Oriolus oriolus. The sequence goes on along the minus strand of VXBT01002535.1, from coordinate 448,002 downwards.
GTTGCATATGAAGCATGAGATAACAGCTAGCAGACATACTACTGTCAGAAATTAGTACTAGTTTTTTCAAACATAATCCACTTTACCTGGAGAATTTATAAAGACTATATATATTTTTTTACTGTTTTATCTAATCTGTCTTAAACTTCATTAAAAAGAGGCTAAAAAGTTATTTCGCTCCAAGGCACTACTTTGCAATTCAGCAGAGCACATAATTACACAGCTTTCCTAGTACTGAGTATTCCTTTTTCCCTATCATTTATCTCGTATTACCAAAATTATTCTCTATAATGCTTCAAATTCTTCTAGACTTAAGGTGCCTACTCATTAAATACAAGAACCACTGAGGCCACTTTATCCAAAAATTACCTTTTAAATGTATCAAAAACACCTGAATCATCAAAGTTAATGGCATCAGGGTGTCCAGGAGGTAGACACAGATCTCCAAGATGCATTTCACAGCATGGAATGCCATGCTGTACCACAGTCAAGCTTGGATAAAAAGATGACCAACCTGAAGTGGTAAAGAGTTAAATTAGACAAACGGCCAGACAATCTCTCCAGTTCTTCATTGGAGCAATCCTGCATCTCGAAATTACATAATTTTATAAAATGTTCTGATGTAGTTTCTTTCACCCAAAAGAAAAATCAGAAACACTTACTTAGGGAATTCTTACTGCAAACAGTTTAGTTTTAGCTCAAATAAAATCTCATTCTAGCAAAAAAGGAATCAAAACCTGGAAACTTTTACCATCAAAAGTTCCATGTTTAGCAAGTGAGAAAAGCCTCCCTTATTTGCAGTTTTCCTTTCTCCCCCACCCCCCCGTCCCCATCCTTTCTGCTTTCCTGAGCTCCATTGATATACTCAATCAAATCTTTCCTTAAGAGACAGGCAGTCTTCCTGGAACTTTATGGCTTTACAGTTTTTTTTGTTTGTTCATATTCTGGATTTCTTTACAAAGACAGTAAATTTTTCTACACCACAACTTTTATCACTTTCTTGAACAGTATGGGATGCCAACAAAATCTCCAATCACCTTCTGAGAATATTTTCATATACAACTAAGTGTACTTGAGGTATTTCATACCTTTATTTTTAACATAAAATGGATGATCGAGTCTGCATTCTACGGTAAGCAAGCCATCCTCCACTGTGCCAGGATCAAAAGTCAGCTTCAGCACTGACTCACCACAGGAAATGCTTTCTTCATGAGAAATCAACTTCAGACCATTGGAACCATAGTCCTGTTAATACACATACAGTTCAAGAAATTTCCCCCAAGAAAAGCATATATCTGTGTATACTATAGGTGTATACTCATCATCATCCATTGTATTAAAAAAATAACAATATTCTAACTGGCATTTCTATCTTGCTAGAAATTAACAAAGATGATACAATATTCAAAACATACATAAATTAATTCAGTTCAAGTGCTTTACAATGAGATACTCAAACAGCACAGTGATCTGCTCTACATAACATTAATGTCAACCTGTTTTCCTGAGACAGTAATTAAAGGCACAGGGGTATGAAACTAAGCATTTGCTGAAGGTATTGCAGTGAATTTATTAGAACTAACAGCTACCTTGTAAGGACTGACTGGGAGATTTTCCTCTTTTCCACAGCTTTCCGATCTTGCAAACTCTTCAACATCCTGCCATTCTTTATTGCGTCCTTTATGAAAGCACAAACGAGAGCCTAACAGATTTTTTCAAGGAAAAAAGAACGTTAGTGTTAGGTTAAAAAGTCTGTGCTACAAGAAAAAAAAAAAAAAGACAAGATAAAACAAATAGTTATTTCATGACACATGTTATTTTACCTTTTAGAAAACAATGCCAGACAGTTGAGGGCCAGGAATGGCACCATCCTAAATCATCATCATCTGAAAGTGATGACATGCAGAAAATGCCAGATTCTGATTCACTATTTGCCTATTAAAAAAAAGCAAAACGGTGTTGGTATTTTACTGCAGAGTATTTTAGGGCTGGTCTTATCTGTCTTAAGACAGTCTCTAATTTGCACTTGTGGCATCATTTTGCCCTAAATACTAGTAAGAATGTAACATGAAGACAAATGTTAAAGGAATGCAGTAAATGTGAACGGAGCATTTTCATCTCCTTTTCTGAGATGCAGTCTGACATTTTTGGGTTTCATTCTCTGAGACTCATTTCACCCCTGTGGATTATCTTAGGCTCATGTGTAAGCATTTTACACCTCATCATTCCTTGGTCATCTACAGAATCACTCAAAGCACATTACTCTATGGTCCAGCTACTGGAAAGCTGTAGACTCAGGGCAGTTGTAGATAAATCACTGGAGAAAATTCAGTGTTGTTAACAGACAAATTTCTGATACAAATTAATATAAGGGAAAAGGAGACACAGGACTGACAGGTTTTGTGCATCTAAAAGAAGAGGGATCCATATTTCCTTCTGAGGCATCAAACAAGTTAACATAGTTTTTTAAAGCTTGCTATAGAAGGAATTACAGTAGAAGCAGAGCTTTCTTAGAAAGTGATCTCGTCACAAAAAATATGAAGTAGCACTACAAGCCTACCCTGTGTGGTAAAAAGAAAAGTAACAGAAAATCTAGCTTAAATAGCAATAGTATTAACACTACACGTATGTTTTTGTTTTTTAAACCAGTTTCCCTTTTCAAAAACCTAAACCCATTACTCATACGTGTTTATTTTAAAATGTTTCAGAACAACTCACTCTTTCATGTCTGACTGGTGTTTCATCCACATCATTCTTGGAGAAGTTAGGATCATTGTTTGAAGATCCTGGTGGAGGACGTGCATAGGAATGTAAACTTTTGCTTGTTGCTATTATGCGAACAGGAGATGATCTGCAACAGAAACATGCATTTAAAAATATCTCAGATTAAGACAACATGAGACTTTGCTGCCATTACTCTAAAATGCTTTTATTGCAAATATTTCCGTTTGCATGAGCTGAACACCAAACAAACCTCCCACACACCAATATTCCAACGGGATGATTAAAGGGTGCAAGCTCAGGCAAAGAGAACGTTTAGCATAACTCCTGCATAGGTTCTATACAGCAGCCAAATGACAACAGCACTTCCACAGGGGCATCTCCTTATCACAATGCTGAAGTTTTTACACAAATCTTGAAGCAAATACCCTGCTCTTAAGAGAATATAAAGACATCTGCTCTGTCCAAATGATTACATCTCAGCTCCATGACTATTAACAGTATTGCATTGAGTTTTCTGATTATAAACCTAAGGAAAGCTGTACAATAAAATGTGAAGCCCAGAAATTTCCAAGATCCCACACTTGCTGCTCACAACCTTACAGAATTTACAGATCACAAACCTGAGACAGTTAACACTAAAATACACATTGCATTAGATTTCCAACTAGCTGTTTAAAAAAAAATACGAAGTCAGTGCACTAGAAAGCATTAAGAATTTAATGTAACAAATTCCTCTTAGTTTTTATCTGCTGCTTCACATGAGGTAAATGTCCATAATTTCTGAGCCTGCTGTGGATAGACAATGTCTTTATATCACCCTATGTCATTCATGGCTGGAAATGAAGCAGCTTTTGCACCAGGCTATGAGACGAGTTCTGTGCATGCTTTCACAGAACAAATAAAAAGACCAAAAAATAGGGCTCCAGTTCAAAGTCAGAGAGTGTAAGGAGTGAAGGAAATGCTTCTGGAGACAGTATTATAAATCTCAGTAGTTCAAAACTGAAATGAGTGTCAGTACCTGTTATAAAAAGCACATTGCATCAAAGGACTCTGAGGACTTGTGGCTATATTTGCTAATTCGGTCAACCAGTTCACCCCATTCTCACAAGAATAAGCATTTTCTGGATTGCTGTTTGAGGTATGTTGGCTCCATGAAGGCCTTGAACATTCCTGATGCGAAACATCAGCACCAAGCTGAAAAAGTGCAGGTGGGGTAGAATCTGTCTGCACAGCCTGTAATTCAGGAAGATCATCTACAAAGAAATGCACAAATTACCATAATTATTCTCAATTCTAGCTGACACCAAATCTTGCAAATTAAAAAAAAAAAAGGAACCACAATAAAGTAATTTTATTTTCTCATATCACAACTACCAACATTTCACAAACCCTATTCGTAAAAATGGCCACAGAAATAGTAACATCTCTAGTCGATTATATATTCACACAAGAAATTTAAGAAAAAAATTAGGTAAACTAGATAAAAATGTAGTTCTGATTTTAAAGTTTTTACTAGATTGACCAGTTTACACAGAACTATACTGCAGAATTATTCAAAAACAACATGCTTCACTAAAATACTAAAACATTCCACAAAAGACAACTGAATTAATCTGTCCTTGAAGGTGTGACACTAAAAAAATTCAACATCAGACCATGCTCAAGGTAAAAGGTTTCCACCAGGGAACTGGATTAAATAAATCATGAAAGCAGTGTGTACAGCTTGGCAGTGTGAATTCCTATCAATAATATACACCTTTCATATTCCATAGAGAATAGCAGAAAAGAGCCCAGCTTGTTAAGAGAAGCCTGTGCTGTCATGTAACTAAGTATCAACATTCTTAATCACTCCATACCTTCAATTAAATGTGTTAGTATCTCACTGATTATATCAATACTTTCTAAAGTATATGCTGTTTTTCTCCAATACGTAAGGACTGACGTTCTTCTATCCCAGAATCTTTAATTGCAGCAGATCTAAAGCAACATCATTTCCCTTTAGGAGGAGCTCTTGAGCTGTTTGTTTTTCTTGTGCCAAAAAACCCCCGCTCCTCTGGGGATTAGAAGCAGAAATTTGTGGCTCTGAGTTCAAGAACACATTTGAGTCAACAGGCCAGTGTGTCAGAACTGGAAATGGGTTAAAGGGAAAAGTGACTGCAAAGTAAGACCTTCAGATGTCACAATTCCCCACCCTACTCAAGCTGAAAATCAGCCATCTCGTTCAGTCAGCTTCCAGTAATTTCAGTATAGGACATCTAAAATAAACTTCAGAATTCAGCTGCTTCTGAAAAAATCATGTTATTTACCAAGTTCCATGTGCTCATCACAGGATGCATATCCAGGAGAAGAGGGCAGGTTTTCATTACACTTCAGCAACTCCAGTGACTCATTCATCCCTGAAGTTCTCTTGTCCACTACCAGAAGGAGTTTCTGAACTGCATTAGGCATTTGATTTGTCTTCACTTCCCACACCATGTTAGGATGCTCCAAAGTATCTGACTTTAGAAAGAGAGAGGTTAGAAATTTATATACATGTGAACTGTTTTAAGTTGCATCTGATATACTTCATTACCAGGGCCCTAAATCCTCATTACTCTGTTGACTATCACAGAATATTTTAGGGGGGTCTAGACATGATCTTGTACAATCCTTACAGAAAACAGAGCTAACTCAGAATTCAAGAGGCTGCCTGGGGCCCTGGCCACTTGAGTTTCTAGTATCTTGAAGAATGGAGACTCCCTGGCACTTCCCAGGAACCTATTCCAGTAACCACTCTTACTGTAAACAAGCTGTTCCTTATGCAGGTTTGAACTTCCCACAGCCTGTGCCCACTGCCTCCAAGATTCTGGAGTTATCTCCTCAACCACCACTCAAGCCAAGATAAACAACATTCACTTGGTACCCTAAGCCACTCAGCTCACTACAAAAGGCAATCAGATAGGTCAGACAAGATTTGTTTTTGGCTAATCTGTCCTGGCTATTCCCAGACAACTTCTTGCCTTATGAAGAGGGTGGACATGGCTGTCAGGAGAATTTGCCCCATAATATTCCTGAAGGCTAAGGTAAGGCTGACCAGCGTGTAGTTTCCCCACATCTTCCTTCTTGAAGCTGGGTGTGACATTTTCTTTCTTTCTTTCTTTCTCCAGTTATTGGGAGCCATCCTGCCACTAAATCCACTGGTTTTTGAAGGCTATCCTCAAAATACGTCCCTGCCCACGGCAAGGGGCTTGGAACTAGATGACCTTTAGGGTTCCTTCAAACCCAAAATATTCTGTGACCCATGACTGACACGTGGAGGGATCCCATCTGGTCCCACCGCCTCATACGCAGCTGCCTCATGGAACTGGCCTGCCCCTCACTTGCTCTGCTGCCACGACAGACAAGTGTCTCGCTCTGTCAGAGGCAAGTTGCTCCACTCAGGGACTTGAGGAACCTGGGAACAGGCCTGGAAAATGAAGATCAAAGCAAAAATACTGTCCTCAACCTTGTGAGATCAGGTCTCCTCTGCCATTTAGCATCAGGCCCACATTTTCTCCAGCTGCCCTTTCAGCACTGGTGTCTCTGCAGAAGCCTTTTCCACTGCCCTTCCCTCCTCTGGCCTCCAGGAAGAGTCTCAAACACACTGGACTCCTAACATCCTTAGCTGTGTTGCAAATGGAAAGATAAAGAAGCCTCTACTTCTAGATTTCACCGCAGTTTCATTTCCCCAAATCCCAGTACTGTAACATTTATACCAAACCCACTATTTTAAATCATCTTCAGCAGAGAACTGTGTGCTTATTCTACACAACCACTGTCTCTAAAAGCTGGCAAACAATGTTATCCAATCTTTACTAATTTGGTTAGCTACTGGTTTTTTTTCAGATGAGCATGAATTAAAGCTACCATAACATGATTACCATGTACTTTAATGAGGTGTCCTTGAAAAAGTAATCATGAGTCTGTCACGAAAGAGCAGAAAACACAGCTTAGTAAGAAAGAATACCTGAAAAGTCTACTATATGCATGTCAACTAAGTAAGCTACGTTAGAGAAATACCAACAACAGCTTAAAAAAGTGTCATATTTTCCTATCATAGAATTACTGGGTTGGAAGGGACTTCTGGAGGACATCTAGTCCAACCCCCTCCACTGCTAAAGTAGGTTCATCTCCAGCAGGTTGCACAGGATCATGTCCAGGAGGGTTTTGACTGGAAAATTTCTAACCTTCTGATCTCCTAATCTTTCAAATGTATGCAAAACTTATATGAACTTGCATGCTAAACATAAAAAGATGTTTGATTCTACTCAAATGGCACTACTACAAAGCTACATCAGCTTATTCTGATTTAAAGGTGGAGAAGAAAGGTCAGAGAAATGAGAATATACAACTCAAACTATCAGTGACACTATTTTCACCTCCAAGAAACATATTTAACACAGTTTATACCCCTGTCACCGATGAAGGACAGTAAAATTACAGAACAGCACAAGAGCAGATAGCTCAGTTACTTCTGAACAGAAAAACCAGACCTCAGTAGTACAGGTCAGGACCTTGAAGATTATCTCTAACTAATCAACTCCGAAAAGCCACTCCTTGTTTTTCTGGCTTATCTACTTCTTCCCTTTCCCCTCTTCTGCCCTGTTTTTTTTCCTCTATTTTTTCCTTTCCTCCTTTCCCATTTTCCTGCCAAAATGAAGAACCAAACTTATTTCTGGAATGTTACCGTCTCCTTCTTTCCTGCCACGTGCCAAGACTTTAAAGTACGTGTCCTGGTATCCCAACACTCTAAAGGTCAGAGGCATGGTACAGATAAAAAATGCTAATCTGACAAGAAAGATACTTGTTTGAGAAACGAATTATTTCTCCAAGTCACAAGAATTTCTCTAAACCAAAGCCATCCATGTACAAAAGCCAAAAAATCCTCTAACAAATGAATTTAAAAGAAATTGAAATAAAATTACAAACAAAAACAAAGAAAATGCCCAACTTTACTTTTCAATTTTTTTATTCTACTTGATTAAAGCCTGCTTTGGACATCACGTCCTTCTCTTGTCCTCAGCCGTTCAATGGTTTGAACATGAAAGGGATTGGCCATTAATTAGCTTGGAAGTATTTTTTAAAATTCAACTTTATGTTGAAAATTTGTTGCACCAGGTGTTGTCTAGAACCATGCTTCACAGGATTTTAATTACTGTGGTTGTCTTTGGAGACTAAATGAAATTATTATTTTGTGCTTTAAAGCAAGTTGTCATGCTAAAACAAAAGGCACTATTAACAAAGACCTTATTAATTGAACCACGTCTATTTTTGAGGGAGAAAAATAAATTTGGGAGAAAAGTAAATAAAGACTGTGGCTGAGAAGGGGTTCAGCAGGAACTGGGCAGCATCCACCCAAACCGCACTGCGCAGGAATGCCTGGGTGGAAGTGCTTCCCGTGGCTTTTTTCCCTTGCTATGTGCCTTTCTTCGCCCAACCTACTGACGAAGTTTCAGGCCAGGTCTACGCCTGAGCAATAAGCTGGACGGAGTTTAATTTGGAGAACAGCTTCTCCAAGCAAAACACAACATACTGGCAAGACTGGATCTACACCAGGGACTTTTCCTGGCGCAGCTGCTTTGATCAGGAATCCTCGCTGCACATCCCCGGCCGTGCCAGAGCGCGCAGCCGAGGCAGAGCGTGATTCACCATGTTTTCGAAGCCCGGGCGGCCTGTTCGCTGACGCAGGGTGGGCCGCGCTGCCCCCGCAGCCCCAGCCCCGCCGCGGGCCCCTGAGGACGGTGCTCCCAGGGCGGCTCGGGGGCGGCGGAGCACCGGGACCCCCGGGAGGAGCCCCCACAGGGAGCCCCCGCACAACCCCCCCTCAGGGCCTCCCCCCCCCTCCCGTCACGTGACCTTGTTTACACCCGCGGCCGCACGGCGCACGCGCGCTCGGCCCC
>VXBT01002535.1:352606-438556 GCA_013400235.1 Oriolus oriolus | reverse complement strand
CGCCGCCCCCGCCCTCACGGCCCCGCGGCCCCGGCGCGCCCCCAGCAGCGCCGTGCGGAAAGGGCCCGCGCTGGGCCCGAGTCACGGCGGTGGCGCGGAGGGCAAGGGAGGTTGCTAAAGGTCAGGGAGTGAGTCAGCAGCTGCCCTCGGCCTCGTCCCTCGCCTGTTTCATTGAAAAGGCACTGGTGGGAGGTTAGGCCCAAAATACAAGCTGGGGTGGGAGGGAGAAAATAAATTAAATCTGTGCAGCTTTATCAGTCCAGTAGTGTCTCCCAGACAGTCCCATACATTTACTGCCAAAATAACAGCGTGCTTTGGTTAAACATTACTATTCAGATATTTTTCCACTTACCCAGTAACTCCGGGAGATCACAGACACAAGACTCCTCTGGGGACCACATCTTCATCACAAAATAGATTAATTACTACATATGATGTGGTACAAAGCAAGTACATGCACAATTCAGAAACAGACAATATTTTAGAAACTGCTGGACAGTTGAAATATTTTGCAACCGTTGGGATTTTTCCAAGAAAAGCATTTCTTTCTTAGCCTGTTGTCAACATAATTCCAAAAGTGAGAACGTGTCTTAAATCCTGTCTCAGAATCTTTGCTGAAATTTGGTATCTGCAGCAGTTCTGCCTTTCAGACATGCTAACATAGCTGTGCAGGAAAATAAGAAAAAAAGTTAACACAAGTTAAACAGAAACGGTTCCCTGTTTGGTTAGTGGCCACTAGAGGGAACGCCGGGTTGTTGTTCCCACAGGCCTGCAAGGCCTTACAAGGGTAACACAATTCAAAAGAAAAAAGGGAAATTATACCAAAATTGTGCTTGGCATTACAATACACTTTGTCTGAAGATGTCGCTGGCACATCAGTTTGAGATGTGCCTTTTCCATGAAGTAATAGTTTGCCTGTTAGTAAAGTCATTGCCATCTGTAGGCACTGTTTGAAGACAGACATTACTCTGAAAAACACCCAGTATCTTCTGCAGTGTGAACTGGAAATTATTACTTTCTGTAAGCAAGCTTAGCTTTAAAAGTAGAAAAGCCAATGCCATGGAATTTATCTCAAAATCTTCTGTGCTTAAAGACCAGACAAACCAACCCTTTACAGATCATTTTCCCAATTTGAAAACATGAGTTATTTAAATAAGTACCTTGAGGAAAATAATCTTTAAAGTAATATTGAGATTCAAATATTAAGTGACTAGACAGCCTATTATCATATCAGCTGTCTACCCCTCATCCCACAAGTTCACATTTTCCCTACATTTACAATTCAGGCTTTTTCTAAATAACTGATACATCTTTATATAAGAAAGCTTTCATGGCACCCCCCTCTCTAACATACATTCTTTTAATAAATAGAAAACTGGTAAACCAGGAACCATCTTTTTTACACCACTCCACGATAAAATTAATTTTAAGGCTGTGTTTCTCCCCCTTTTTTGATCTCCCTTAAACATCTAAACAGCCTTTAGGCTCTTTGGAGAGACATCTAAGCTTCTTGGTTTGTGCTTTAAAGCAAGCACAGACCCTGCACCGCCAGATCGAGGCGGGGCAGGAGACCTGGGCATGCAGATGTCTCCATTCTGCAAACAGGCTTCTGTGCCTGTGGTACAGCCACTTGTGAGGTAAAACTCACAATGCACTCTTCTGAAAGCTCCCTCTGCCACAGTGTGGAAGATGGAAATGGCAGAGGCCGGATCAAGCGGCTACAGAAGATACAAAATCCTGTCTCAAGTCCTATCTTTCTTCAGAAGAAGTCTGTTGGCCTAAAGGACATGAATCTTCTCATGGAGCACATTTCCACCCTGCTAAGTACTATTTAGACTCAAAACAAAATAGCTTCACAGCTATTTGCTGGGGAGGTTCACAGTTCTCTACAAAAGCTTCATGCATGGGTGTTAGACATGAAGCCCAGTCTCTGAGATCCACTGGCCCAGATTCCAGACATGGGTCTAGACAAGTAAATACCATTGCTGAATTAGAGCCTCAATATCACAGTGGGATCTATGACATACCCAGAAAGCACAAAAATGTGAGTCCTACTTAGGACAGATATTAAAATCTTGTAAAGATGAGTGTCTGAACTGTTTTGAAATTCTAAAAAGAGACATGTAACAGCTTTCTTATTTTCAAATTTACCTCTCCTTTGCATACAGTAAGTTAATGTTTACTCAGTGAGGATGTAAGGGAAAATAAGTAAAGGGACGGGTAGTCCATGCAGTAGATGACAGCAAGACACACAAAACTAGCAAAGGTTACTTCCTAACCCCATTGGCTCAAGGCAAGCATGTATCATCTAAATTTCAGAATTAAGAGTATGTCAATGCCATACTCTTTACTCTGAATGTCTGGGCTCTAATTAAATCATTACTCCCCCTCCACACACCCTACCTTGCCTTACTCCATGCCCAAATGAATGGGTGCTCAGAGGATGAATCAATGGTGTGTAAGACAGGCACTCTTGGTAGCTTTGCTGATTCAGTTGCTTCTGCTGTTGTAAGAGGTAGAAAATAAGGTGGGGGATTGGGAAGTGTTAGTCTTGAGTTACTGTCACATTACAGGTGGCTACCAAGAAGCACAAAACAAACAAGAGAGACTACAATTAGAAAATACTGATTTATTTGCATCTTAGCTATTTACCTCCTAAAATTGCCAGCCACAAAGTTAAGAAGCCACAAAGTAGATTTTTTAAATTAGTAATGTTTCAGTCAAAGTTGTGTTAGTAAAATATATGTTATATATTGGGTTTGTGCTTATCTCCACTTTTAAATCCTCCTGTCCTAAGTCAGTCCTACTCTTATGTCACGGCTGTTACTGCTGACTCTCTGAAATACAGCATATCATTATTTTAATTCTGCTAAAGAGCATGCACATCAGCATGTAGGCATTCACCCTCAGTAATTAACTAAATACTCCCCCAAACATCAGAAGAACCCCGCTCACCAGAGCTTCTACTCCTACCCAAGGTGGCAGCCTCTGTTCTGCAGCCATTCTGCCAGACTCTCTCACATCTGTTTTCTCCTCTCACAATGGCTTGTCTATCTCCTAAAGCTATTTGTACTCATTCCCTCTTCCAATGGCCATTTGTGGCTAGCTGCAATGGTGCCTGGCCCTGTCCACGTTCCTAATGACATCCCACCTCCGCACTTCATGTCCTTGATCTCCTCACAGAAGATGCTCTTGGGAATGAAGAGCAAAGGAACAGAAAACTTGTCGCTCCCAGGAAAGAAGTTTTCTGTTGAGTGCTAGAAGAAAAATTTCATTTGCCTCCCGGAGTGACTCAAATTGAGGAGAAATAGAATAAATGCAGGCCAGAGATTATTTTTTTCCCTTCCAAGACAGGTCAGGAATTAATGAGAAATTTATTTCCCGTTATTATGGCACAGATTCCAGTTTTAGCTAAACTTTTTTCACCTACAAGGATAGAGCAAGAGTAAAATTGACAGTAGTATTAGGAAAAAAATAAAGGCTTCATATATCACAAAAAACCCCAGAAGAGTGATAAATAAACTCCTCCGTCCCAGCTCAAAGCTTGCAGAAAAACAAGTCAAGAAGAGATTACAGAAGAACTGTAGGTTTCCTGTATGCTGGTTGGTAAATTAAAATGCCAGTGAGTGTTTTGGGGCACTGGAATACTATCATCTGTACTGTATATGATTCATTTTAGAATAGCCCTTGTACAATTTTTGCACAGGCCAATAGCTAATAATTTTCAGATATGGTTTGGGAACTACCACAGGCCAAGAACTATTCTCAGTTGACCATCTGTATATGGCCACCCCATACAGAAAGCTGGAAAAAAGCTTCCTAGACAGCTTATAAATTAGCCCAGAGAAACAGTGGAAAACAGTATGAATGCTGGCCATTCAGTGCCTCAGTACTACCGAATAGTCTCAGGCACATTAAATTTCCTGTGATAGATACAGCCATACAGATGCAGCCAAAAACTAACGGTACAGTGAAGCTAAAGTTGCTTGAGATAGTTACACCACCTGACCCCACAAGGACAAAGTAACAAAGAGAAAAGGAATATAGAGCTTCTTGGTAAATTGGATGGGTTTTTCTAGATAAGATGTTTATCAGAACTGAGTTTCCAGCATCTTCAGAGATGTGAGGTAGCAGGTCCCAAAGGCTCACTTGGCTGCCAAGAAATTTGTCATCCACAGAGACCTGCACAGAGCATTATCCTCTCCCAGAACTTCATAGCTGCTCAGCTGAAATAATTCAATCCCTTCAAAGAAGAAAGTATTCATATAATGAATTATGCTATTTTTAGGCTTCCAAATTTAATTTACTTCAGTAGGAAAAGGTTGAGTCAGCAAATACTGTCACAATGACCTAGTGGAACCTAATGTCAGAGTTTTTCATACAGTCTTGATTGGGCAGCTTCTTTTATGTAGTAGTTTGGTCTTTGTCTTTTCCCTGTTCCCCCCTACACACATAGGCCTCTCCCAGTTCTCTGGAAGAAGCACAGCCCTGCCCTTTGTATTCACACAGCCATGGCAATGCCACAACTGCACTCCAGCTCGTTTTGATTTGCCATCAGAGAAGGGATAGGGGTGGGACAAAGGGGATGAGGAAGGGAGAGTGGCTGCCCAACAACGAGGCCTCTGTGTTCCAGCACAGACCCAGCCAGTCACTCCACTTGCCTTACATTGCCCTACTGCCACTGGCTCTTCACCTGGCTGCCAGGAGAAAAATCATTTAGAGGGGAAGAGAGAAATGGTGTGAAGGAAGCGACAATGTTAAAATCTAATTTTCTTCGGGCTTTTCATATCCTACCAAGCTTATTCGGTGTCCTTTCAGTCCATGAAGTGATTGTCCAGCCTGCTAAGCATCTTTCTGAGCCAAAAAGTAGATTAAGAACTTAGAAACAGCCTTGGTATACATCTGAAGGAAATACAACTCTCAGAACAATTTGAAAATGATCCTAAATTTTATAAGACAGCCAACAGCACAGATCTGTACATACTGAGCATGCAAAGAGGCAATTCCTCCCTGCAGTAATAGTTGAGAACTATAAACACAGGAAAGTGTCTTAGAAACGAAAAAAATGTCACACCTGTAATCATCACATGTATGTTTGGATAAAAAGAGCTTTGAACTATCATAAAAACTTTGGCAAGAAGATTTAAGAATGTCCATGCTGTGGCAAATTGACTTCCAGCAAAGTACTTTGTTCAGCAAACGCTATCAGATGCAGTAAACATCTGAAAAAAAAGAAGACTAAGAATTGCCAGGTCTGTGGAGGATGGCCAGAAGATACTGATTTTGCACATCTGGTAATTCTTGACACTGAGTAAACTATAATGTTTGTCATGGCAAGTGTGCCATGGACTACAAAAAGGCACAGTCATGACAACTTATCACAGTGTCACCTTACAGAAATCTTAAAAGCACCAAACATTTCAAGCAAAACAAAACTAAACCACCAAAACCAAAACACAACTAAACCCACCATTCCAGCAAGGAGCAGAATAGTCTTTACTGAATAGAAAAGACAACACAAGGGAAGAAGATGGAGTAACAGTGGTTTAGGCTGTAAATGGTTTCACAATACTCTTCAGAGGTTTGCCTCAAGACTTCCACAGTTGGTCACTTCTGGACTTTAAACAGGAGATGGAGAAGGGAATGACTTCAGAAGTGTTTATTTCAGATTAATTTGAATTAAATCTCATGGAGCGCAATGTCATTTGACATTTAAAAAGTCATCAGCAGTAGGATCAAGGAATCTTGCTCGCCTCAGGGTTTGTGTCTTGTGATCAAATGCAGGGCTGCAATCAGATTTTTTCCCCATGGTTAAGGCATTTATAAACAACCATTTACTGCCACGTCGATTCTCTCCTGGTAAGTAAAATATGTGAACCCATGAATGCCTCTCATACAGGATTTCTCTCAAGATTTTCTCTCCTCACTCAGAGGGCCATATTTTCAACAAACTCAACAAAAATCTTTAATAACAGAAGCATCAGGTAACTTAAGCATGGACACAGAGAGTCTAATAAGGTAAACCTGACACAGTGTTGTTTAAAATTATTAGAATTGTTTACTTTTTATTGAAAGGTCTGTAAAAAAAAAATCAGTAACTTGGCATGATTTCATTCTTAGGATGAACACTCACCACATTTATGACATGAAGCCTGGCACATTTGAAGTGTACATTTGAAGAGATCCAGGAGAAATCCCAAGTGCTGACTGATGAAGAATAGAATGATTTGGATGAAACTTAAAAAGTGATAACTTGTTACTGTTGGTTAAGCCCCCCTGAATTTACCAACAAAGAAAATTCCAGAAATCATCCAGTGCCCAAGAGCAACACAATAAAGCTGTATTTCGGGAATCAGAAAATCCAAAGTCTGTGATTATCCTGAATTTGTTACTCCACAGCTTTTTCCCAGCTATAAACTACAAGCAAATCATCAAATAAAGTAGTTATGACAATTACTGCATCAACATGTTGCCTGTTCTGAGTAGACAGAGCATCCACATAATGTCATTTATGAAAATCAATATGAAAGTGTTAAGAATTATGAATTTTTAATAAATGGATATAAATAGGTCACTTGTAACTGTATGGTACTAGAATTAAAAGACAACAACAATATCAATAAACATAGATTTTTATATATAAAAGTGTTGTTTATTGTAAGGAAACTTTAAATATAACCAGCAATATTGAAAATATCATGACTGGCATTTATGGCCTTGATTGTAGTTTACTGCCATACAAGTAATTTCTAGCATTTTTCTTAATCACATCAAGCCAGTGCAAAATATAGGTAGCTTTTAGAGATTAGCATACAGAATGACAAGAGTGTAGATTTTCGTTACCTGATATTTCCTTCTAGTATAACAGGCTTCTCTTTTTTCCATAAATCAAGAGTACAAAGGCAAGTTATCATATGTGCAATTATTCATACCAGGTTTCTAGGTAAAAAAAAATTACATTTGTAAATTTTGCTCAGATTTTATTTTGTCAGGGATCTGACTTATAATTTATACCATACTATATGATATAAATTATATATTATTATCATATTATATAATCATAATTTCATATACAGGTGTGATTATATAAATTGTCAGAAGGTATCACTAACTGTAGCATAATGATTACATCAACATACACAAATATATGGCATTAGAAAAGTCATTATCTAAGAAGGAAAGATGTTATAGTTCAGGTGTTTGAACCAGGTTGCAAGCAGCCTTCCTACAACTCTTGCAGTGTCATTTTGGCAGCACTGCCCATTGCCAGTATGTGCACTGGCTGTCCATGAACACCAACAGACAGGTCAGTAAGCAGGGTTGAAACTGGACTGTGCCCGAAATTTCCAGTCACAGACCCTCGTAAGCAATGAGCCCTGTGCTCCTAAGATGATATTCTCTCTCCTCAGTCTCAGAAGGTATCCCATGCTATTATGGCTGAACACATTATTTCATGATGACCTACAGGTTTTTGAAAGCAAGACATGTTAGCTTTAACAATGACGGATGTGTGCGAAGCTTTGGAAGTACTGATCTTTCAAATTAAAAATATTTTTGCACTTCCTGGTAAGGATTTTCAAGGACAAGCTTAGTTTAGCATGGCTTTTGATATCAATCACTTCAGTAATTGACTCTGATAGCTAAGGTTAGACTGCAAGAAGAGAGATATACAGAGATCATTTCACTTCAAACAGATTTAACAGTAAAAAAGGTGAGATCTAAAAAAAATTAACTAGAGAACAAGCATAAATAGAGAAGACAAAATGCATAAATATAAAACAAGGGAGAAGGAAAACAATATAGGTTATGTATGATTAGGTAGAACATGACAATGACCTGTGCCTTTGCTTTGAAAGCATTAAGGTTAATTTGTCAGCTGTCCTCACTCATGTACAGAATTCATGTAACTAATAAAAATGCAGTTATTGCAAAAATATACAAGTCCTCTAAATTGCATAAGATATTACAATGTCGTGCTGAAACATGACATATTAAACAAAGAGGACTTTAAAACAAATTACAAAATGTTAAAAATCAGATTTGGGTCATGAGCGTTACACAAAACGCATTGTCATGCTTTATCTTATGATTAATCTTGTGATTCACTACATCTGTGATAAATGCAACATAAAATCATGACAACTGTAATAGTCAAAAAGTAATATCTACTGTATATCTTCTGTATTAATACATATAAACACTTTGTGTGCACTAATACTTTCAACATATCACATTCAAACTAACAGTCTTTCCAGAAAAGATGTAACCTTTTTGAAGAACAGGAGCTGCTTTAACAAGTTCATCACATGTGGGTTTTTTTTTAAAATCTATTCTTTAAGGAAATGCTGTGTCAAGGACTTGATTTTCAAAGGTGCTGTGCTACTACAGGTTGTCCTTATATCAGATGGAACCATCAATTTTAAGCACTTTTAAAAATCAAGCCCTCCATTTATTGAATTGCTATTTTCTTTACTATTTCTCCACTGTCATAAGTAAAAAAAACAAACAAACAAAACAAAAAACAAAAGAACTACCCAGCCAAAAACAAACCAAACCAAAAAACCCCAATCCCGTTCTTAAAAACACAGAAAATGCTTGGCATCTATAGGAAGAGAGACAATTTCTCAGTGGACTAACCACTACTGTGCTATATTCTCATAACAGATCTTGTTGCTCCAATGTTTCGTTCATGCACTGGTATCAGCAATGTCCATGTTTGTTCCAAACAGAGCGACTAGCTGCTCTTCGTAGTTTGCAATGTTTCTTTTCAGAATTTCCATACAAGGTCCCAAAAGCCTTTCAAATGCCTGAACATCCATAACTAAGATAAAAAGGGAGAGAAACAGAAAGAATATGATGTGCTTATCAGTTACAGACACTAATCCTGGCATTTATGATATTCCAATTTAAGATTTTAAATAACATATACTACTGAGACATATACATTGTTTACACAGAAGGGAACCACTTACCTTAGCAAAACCAAGATCAACCAACACATTGCTGTCTTGAAACTTCATAAATAAACTGTCTCTGTTCCTTATTTTGAAAATATTTTAATAGTAAGATTTATGTTACCCAAGAGCTGGTGGAGAAGTCTGAAGGGGCCTGGATTCCCCCACAAAATAAAGTTTTAAGACCCATGAGATTTCTAAAAGCCACGTCCTTATGTGATGTTGTTGGCTGTATTTGGGCTCTAACAGCCTACTTCCTTGCTGTTTTTACTTGCTGCCACCCAAAGTGAGAATGGTAATTAATACTTATTTTCCCAGCAAATGAGCAAAAAGTTGAAAACAGTAATTCACACACGTCCAGTGCACAGCCAACGAGAATATTTTCTTTATCTGATCACATACTATGATCCTCTATGGTTCCAGCCAACAGGGCAGAGAGGAAACTTCATATACTTCCAACCTGCTGGCCTGTAATCTCTTGTCTCCCAAGAAATGTTCAAGATATCTGCTGTTTGGGAAGTACCAGAGATCTTTGTTATTCATCCATAATGGATAATAACATTCTTCCTCACCCCACTGCCCCTTATTTTTTCCCATCTGTCATATCTTTGATCTCTATTGCCTGATCATCTCTGTGTGTTTGGAGCTAGGAATTTTAAAAAAGAGAGAAACTTTTTGGTTACTGGCTTGGTCATCAAATCATTATGCAGGAATGCCAAATCTATCTTTGCAGTTTACAGTTTTCCCATAATTAGGAGCTAAACATCAGACCATGAAAAGCAATGGGTGCAAAGGGTTGTCTATGAACACAACTCCTACAGTCTTCACTCTTCCTGTGCCTGAGACTATAGTGTGATGGGATGACTAAATTAACAGCTGGTGAAGACAAAAGACTGTTAAAAGCTTAAGTCATGGGAATGAAAAGGCACAGAATTTTTAACAGAATTATTTCTTAGATGAGTCAGTCTACTGAGAAAAGAAACACCTCACCTTTCTGCAGAGTATTAGACATTTATCTGATAGTTGTAAGTGGTTTGCATCAATACTCTGTACTGTCCTAAAACAATTTTTAAAAAACTTCCTACAATCAGAGAAATGTTGGAGAAATGGTGTGTAATAGTATTTATCAATTGCAAGTAATTTTTGCAGATAAATAACACAAATAGTAATGCACAACAATAGGTGATTACTGAAACAGCCTTAAATCTTATATTCTGGAGAAAGACAGAGTCACAATAAAAACAACCAAATAGATTATGTGTCATTTTATATTACATAGAAAATAGTACTGAATAATACCTAAACATTTGACAGTGCCAAGAGCAAATGCAGAAGCAGCTCGGGGTTTGTTAGTTACAAGAGCAAGTTCTCCAAAATACTGTCCTCTTGAGCATCGAGCTATTTCTACTGCTCCATTCTCTTCTAGATCTTGTTTACCCTGATATATCATGTAAAAAAAGAAAGAGAAAGAAAGAGTTTGAGAGGAGAGGTTTGCCAAACTCAGGATTTCATAAGCAAAGTTAGTGACAATGGTAAAAAAAAAAGGTTGTTGTTTTAGGGATGTTTACCTTCCTTGTCATTATAATCCTTACTTCTCCAGATTCCACAATAAAGAAGGAATCAGCCAAGTCACCCTACACAAGAAAAAAAAAAGTAAATTAAAACAAGTGTAAATTTTTCCTTTTAGTTTAATGGTAGCATCAAAATATTTGCAACCAGTGCCTTGAAGCTCCTCTTTTTGATACCTGTTGCAAAAAAAACCCACTTCTAATTTGAAAACCATACTCCAGACACATAACAATTAAAACATCTATACAGAACTGACAGCAAGGCCTTTTCATGAAAAGACATAGCTGACTGTGTCTTACACAAAAAGCAGAGAAAACCAATGTTGTGGAAGATTTTTAGGATCCTTACTACCATTTATCCACTTCTGTGTTCCTCCCAAATTATTTCCTTTACCAAGTTTCCAATACAAAAAGCCTCAGGGGCTATGTGATATCCACTAATTATCCTGGGGCAAGAGAGTCACAGTTGCCTATCCTGAAAAGTTTGCTTCTGTCTTCTTCTTGAAAAGGTTATTATATTTTAACAACAAGACCAAAGTCAGTCTTCATCGCTCCTCACTGGAAAAACACTTACAAAGTTTGAATTTCTAAGTATAGTAAAAATATTGACTCTTTTATTTATACCAGCAAAGAGGGTTGTTTTTGAAAGCATCATAAGTGAAAAGTGAGCTTTTGAAACAAAATAGCCACCTCTTACATTTAAGATTCACTGATTTTATGTGAGAAAGAAAAATAGGGTTTAAAAGTATTCATTGTCTATAAATAACATGATTATTGTTACCTATTATGAAAGAAAAACTAAAACTAGGAAGAAACTGTACCTGAGCAATGATTTGTTCTCCATCTTTGTACACTTTGGTACCAATCACATCAACCACTTTTAAACGCTCAGATACCTTCATTTAAAAAAAGAAAATGTAAGAAATACTTGGTTAACATTATGATAGCATTTATTTAGAAAGCCTTTTCATATTTCTTTCCATGAATCTTCACACAGAATAGTGTATCTTTATTTTCCTGGTTTGATTACTGTTAAAAAAAGAACTGCTGAATAGTGTTCCAGAGGGCATATTACACTTTTAACAGCTATTCTGATAAGCTTCCATTTTTGTAAGAAGCCTTCAAAAATTATGTTCAGAAAAGCATGCATGTAAAAATATATGTAAAAATATAGCTGATAAAATATTTTGAAATTCCCCAAGTCATTGTTTAATTTTATTGGCTAATATCTCATAAAACTAATCTTAGGGAAACTAAAAGTAAAGTTAATTTATGTTTTAAAATACAATATGAACAATAATTACTTATCCCAAATTTTAAAAAAAAATTTAATGTCCTTCTTCAAAAAAAAGTATGCAAACTTTTAATGTGGAGACACTTTGAATGCCAAATTTAAAGTCTTCAAAAGCAGAATCTTATCAGGTAGCTCCAATACAGCCATTAAAATAATGCAATAGAAATCTTACTTCTAAAGATTTAAGGAATGGCAATGACTCAATAAAACTTTCATACATTCTTCTCTTTTTGGCATTATTTTTTACAATGATTCTTCGGAATGTTACCCTATCCTGTAAACACAAAGAGAAAAAGAGAGTTTACTAACTGAAAATATGTGCTGGAAAATACTTTAGAACTGGCTGAATATGATCAAATTACCCAATTTCAGTCACACAGTGTAGCTGTCAACCTAACTGACTGGTCTCTCCCTACAGTCAGTTGAGAAAGATTCCTCTAGAGGTCAATCAAGAGCTCCTGAAGTTAAGCTCCTGATCTGATCACGCTATGAAAATCTCTGCAGAGAGTACATACTGAGTTCACGTGCAGAGGGTAGAGTTTACAGCAGTGAACACTGAGTGGGAAGTTTTGGATATTTCAGAAATCCTCAAGATTTAGATGTTTAATTTACAAAGTTAATTCATTATCCTGAGGTCCCACACAATCACCAATTGGTATGTACTCAAAGAGGCTTTTAGGTTTTTATATAAACAAAACCAAAATACATGAATCTGGGTCTTAGGTCACCAGTCCACTTTTTGCTATTTCAGCAGAACAAGCCTCACTGCTGCCCTAAACAGCCAACTGAACATTCCTTAGGATTTGGCCATGCAAGTGAACCAGACAGATGGAAAAACTACACATATGGTGTTTTCTTCTCTTAATTTTGTGTGGCTGTGACCTGGTGACAGGTAGAGGGGAAATGCGTTCCAAGCCTTCACTGCCACAGTGGGCCCTTACTGGCCAACACAACCCAATCCAATTTGAAGCCATTCTTGCAGTGTCCTAAACAATCCCAAAAGTCACATGGATTAAGCTGGTGAAAAACCACACATTTCATTTCAATCCTGGGATCAGTCGGTAGATCAATATGTACATCTTGAAGATGATGGCCATCCCAGTTTTACTTTTGTGGTAAATTACGTTACTCTTGTCAAAGATCCAGGTAGTATAACACTAGTAAATAACCTCATATTGGAATTTTACTCTGGAAACAAAGGCATTTCCAATAAAGGTGTGGGGAAAAAAATTAATATGCAGTTTTCAAGTGGTTTTCTACTTGGGAAATTATAATTAAAATGTGTAGCAGGCTTAGGAGGAATTCAGAGATGCAGCAGCAAGCGAGTCCAGCGAGAGAATGAATTATTTATTAATTTTACAATATCATTTTTATATTCTAGTTCCAAAAGGACCATTGGACAGTGTCCACACCTGTCCTGAGGTGATAGGCTGAAGCATCAGACGCCCATTTAAAAATATTATGTTACTGTAAGTGAAAATATAAGTGAAAAAGCAACAGGTGTGGGAATTATTTACAAAGACCTATCTTACTGTTTACATAGCTTGCATAGCAAAGGAAAGCTCCCACAGAATCAGTGCAAGGAGATGGAAAACTCCTCTGCCCAGCAGCTTTTCAGTATCCACAAAAATGAAATGAAATTATTTCTTTAAAAAAACCAGTATTTTATTAAGCCTCAGATTTGCATCTGTGGATTCTGGAAGAAGACAGCATTGTGTTGGGACTTTTCAGGATTTCTAGAATTAAACTTTCTGAAATTATAATATTTTTTTGGCCCGCTTATATAGTATGCCAGTGAAATCTATATAAAATATATAGATATTTATTTTTAAAAATAGCTTAAAAGAAGTACTCTACTTACCAAACCCCAGATGGAACCAGGAGAGGTAGCTATAATTGTAGCTGCTCTGGGTGTATTGTACATTAAGGCCAACTCACCAAAACATCCTCGGTTATCATAGGTTCCAACACACCTCCCAACACCATCACACTTTACATAAATATCATATGTACCTCTGTTAATAAAATACATAAATACAGTGAGTAGAATCCAGCCCTGGCCTTTGCTAATAAGCAGCCTCTCACTATATTTTTAATATCATGAATTCCAAAGATAAAGCATTTGAAATATACATTTGCTGGCTTAAATGGTATTAAACACCTTGTAAAGACATCTCAATGACTTCTATAAATAATAAGAGCGGTCCCTCTTTACAGGGAAGGATAGGGTTATTTTTTTTTACATTAACTCAATGTGAAGATAGAATGGATGTACAGCATCCATCTATTACCAGAACTTGTTAAAAACTAAGATCTAACTTAGTATCTGTTTCTTATTTCATTTTAAGCACACTAAATACAAATGTCACAAGTCTTTGCAAAAATTGCTATGATAGGATCACTGAAATAATTATACAAGTTGTTTAATGTTTTAAATATTTTGAAGTAGTAATTTCTAATGAAACAAATAACAGAGATGCAGGAAACAGAAGGAATGTATCTGAAAAGCAACCTAAGATCATTAAATAAATGCATGCGTTTTTCTAATATATTGTGCATTTCTTCTCACCATCGTTAATTTAGTAGCTTTTTTTTTTGCTTTGGGAATGCAGTAAAACCTGGTATCTTGTAAAACATGAAGTTGCCAAGCCCATTGATGCTGATCCATCATTTTCTTCAGGGCTGAATATTTGTATGGTATGCATTGATAAATCATGTGAATGTAATGCAAAAGTCTGTGCAGTTATTCCACTGATAAGGGGCACAGGGGTGATACCCTACACCTAAAAACCACAAGGCTGGCAGAATACTGTAAAGTCCCTGCGGCCTTTTGGCTAAGAGATGACAAACTCTAACCTTGCAAGGCTGAAGAATACTGTCTTTCCAGCACAGAATCGTGACACACTTTTATGATCATGTGATTTATTATTTCAGTTAGAAGGGTCCTACAACAACCATTTTGTCCACCTACCTGACCACTTCAGGGCTGCCCAAAAATTAAAGAATGTTATTAAAAGAATTGTCCCAGTGCCCCTTAAACACTGACAGGCTTGGGGCTTCAGCCTCCTCTCTAGGAGGCCTTTTCCAGTGCTTGACCACTCACTTGGCAAAGAAATGCTTCCTAATGTCAAATCTGAACTTCTCCTGGCACAGCTTCGAACCATTCCCATGAGTCCTGTCACTGGATACCAGGAGAAAAGCTGTACTGTAAGCGTTAAATACAACTTCACAGAGTACAGACTTTTCTAAATGGAGTTCTGCATAATACTTTGTGTTATAGTAAGACACAGCAATTCACCTGTCAATGACGTAGAAGTTGTCACCATCATCCCCTTGATCAATTACATGTTCCCCTCCTTCAACCATCTTTTCAAACATCGCATCTAACACCTGAGACATCTGTTCCTGTTTAAAAGAACACAAAGACAAGAAATTATCATCTCCTTTTAAAATTTTACTCTTCGAATTAACTAACTGGCCAGCTTCCCAATATGCAGATAAAAAATGTTAACGGTGGGAAATATTCATGCTACAGAAGTGCATGGATCAATAATAGAAAGATTGTTCTATTTAGTATTCAGTGTTAGCTTTTCCTCTTCCAGTGTTCAGAGCACAGCTTCCCACTTGTC
Organism: Oriolus oriolus; assembly: GCA_013400235.1. Taxonomy (NCBI): domain Eukaryota; kingdom Metazoa; phylum Chordata; class Aves; order Passeriformes; family Corvidae; genus Oriolus; species Oriolus oriolus. The sequence continues at coordinate 423,111 of VXBT01002535.1, read as the reverse complement.
ACTGCAAATGATAAAATAGATCTTCTTTGCAACGTAAATTGCTCATGACCATCCAAAGACAGAATTTCACCCTTCACGACTGAGTAACGCTATACCCTTGAAAAAAAAAACCTGTATCCATTATTCTAAATGATACATTTACCTGATTTTGTCTTCAGAACTTCTTTACAGAATTTCATTTCAAAATGATTGTTAAGTATTTTGAAAGTCTAAGTTTGCAGTGCCTGCAGAATGTTGGACCAGAGGTAACCATAAAGGTCTGCAGTGCTTTGGCTGAGTAAGTAAACGCTCGACTCATTGGGAAGTTGGAATTTACACATGGCTACAAAACTACTTTGTTGAGAGAGAAATGTTAACAGACTAACAAAATGTGATCATTTGAATTACGACTGTCTGATAACAAAAGCAAAGCACTAATTACTTAATTTGTCCTATTTGATGTAAATCTGCTAAAACTTGACTATTCACATCTGAAAAACCCAAATACAGCTCATTGTGGATTAAGAATCCTAAAAAGATAAAGTAAAAATTTAAATTTTATTTATGGTTTATTCTGCAATATGCCTAGAATTCTATACTCTACTTCTTGAAATTTATTAAGTGTGTATCATACTGGAACAGGCAGATTCTAGAGAAAACCATGGTAGAAAAAGCCTGTAGATTTGCATTTTGCAGTGGTTTGATTCACAGCATTTCCAGCCACTGAAAGATGGATGGCATTTGCCTTTCCAAAGAACACCAGCCTAAGCCAGTCCTCTGGAGTCCTCCTGCAGCCCCTGGACAGAGATAACCATACAAGATAGCTCAGAATAATTCTCTAGAGATTTCCGTTTCTTTCCTCTGAGGATAGAGAGATCTACTGTACCTCCCAGTTACACACAATTTTTAGACAGATAAATTAGGTGTAATGAATTCCATCCTTATGCTGTTGAATTTTTTACTTACTGAAAGCTTAAAAAAATACCAGCAGTACCATGTTATCCAAGCCTTTCTGAAAAATGGAAGCTGAATACAAATTTTCCTTCACAGAGTTGGCTGTGTGTGGGCACAAAGAGCAACAGAATGGCAGTATCCATCCTCAGTGCAGTTGATCATGGTAAAGTACAGGGAGACATCATGCAGCCCTCCTAGGCCAGCAAAGAATCATTTAACTAAGTCTCTGTTTAGTACCTTTGTTAGTATAGACAGGTATGTATTTGAAAAAAGATGGACCATTTCAGGTATCAGTGAATGTCTTATAGTTCATTTCAGAGAAAGAAAAGTGTGAGTGAGTGCCATTGGGAGAGACTGAAAATTATGTACAGGAGTTGCCTTTTAAAAACTTCCATGCTTAAATGAATAGGTAACATTACTTCATTCTTTTCAGTCCTCTCTATGTAAAAAAGAAGAAATTCCCACAGAATCTGCAAAACTGACCTTATGTCAGCTTGTTGTCTAAAGCACTTGAAGCAGAACCTTCCCTTCCTCTGGTTTGATATCTGAACTGGCAAAGTGGCTCCCCAACCAAGAGCCCTTATCTGCCTTTTGACAAGTGAGAACATACAGAATGCTCCACACTTCATGGGAGGCTAGGGCCATGTTATCATCTAAGTGCAAGCAATGCAAGAAAAATGTATTATATGGGCATTGAACCCTAGAAATTAAAACACTTCCAAGATACCTTGGGAAAAAAGATTAAACCAAAAAGATGGTTAGTTCCTGTAATGGAGGAATAATACATATAGTTAAAATCTTTATTCAATGTGCTTCATCTTGGATTTTGGGTTAAAACATTTTCAATCTCATAACTATGAATCAAGCTCACCAAACCACAACTTTTCCAGTATGTAAATCTACAATTTTTTAATGCAACAGAGCAGAATTCACAAATCCAATTCCCTTTTAAACATGTTTAAAACACTTGAAGATATTTAATAAATCTGAGAGCAGTCTATTAACTGCTGAAGCATTGCACATGAATTTTAACTTCCTAAATAAACTGCAACTAACTTAAAGACAAGTGGTCCCTTTTCTAAAATTTTCCACTTTAAATTAAGACAGAGCAGACTGCAGTAACCAAACCAGGAACATGGTTTTTGCTTTTACCATGAAAATTACATAACTTGCTTGCCCAGTTTGCTCTAGGTGAATCCTCTTGAATCTCTGCCAGACTGAGGTTCAATTTACTGGCAGCCTCTGTCATTACTTTGAAAAGATAAAGATAGGTAATTTTAGCATTAAAAAGCAGATCTGTTTCATAAACAGAATTAATTCTAGTATTTTGTAAAATTGTGCAGTCTAAATGCTTTTCTTCCTGGGTCTTTTTCATTTCTGTTTTTAAAAATGGGGGTTATGTTTCCCCTTTTCAAATCACTGGACTGCCATGACTTCTCAAGTAAGATTGGTAGTGGCTTAGCTACATCCTCGGACAGTTCCCTCAAGACCCATGGATGTATCTCATCAGGTCCCATGGACCTGTGCTCCTTCAGTTTCCTGAGATGTTCTTGAACCCAGTTGGGGTTGTTCTACAGTGGGTGGCTCTTCCTTCTCCCCATCCCTGCTTTAACCTTCTGCAGCTTGGGCAGTGTGTTGCAGCACTTGCTGGTGAAGACTGAGGCAAAAAAGTTGTAGAGTACCTGAGCCTTCTCCATGTCCTGAGTAACCAGGTCTCCTGCACCCTTCCTGAGAGGACCCACATTTTTCCTAGTCTGTTTTCTATCACTGACATACCTAAAGAAACTTTTTTATTACCCTTGATGTCCTTGGCCAGATTTACTTCTGTCCGTGCTTTAATTAATTTTCCTATTGGTCCAGCATAACACCTCTTCCTGCTGGCTCCTCTATCGCTTGGAGAAGGACGTTAATATCAACACATTCCAAGAATCCCCTGGGTTGCCTGTGCCCTGCCATGTGCTCCCTCTGACAGATGTTGGGAGTGGCTGAAGGCGCCCATGAGGACCAGGAGTTGTGAATGTGAGGCTGCTCCAATCTGTCTGTAGAGAACCTCATGCTCAGTTTTCCTGGTTGGGCAGCTGTAGCAGACCCCCACTATAATGTCACCTGTCCCTGCCCTTCCTTTAATCCTGACCCATAGGCTCTCCTCATCCATCCCTAGGTAGAGCTACATGCATTCCAGCTGGTCACTGATATGGAAGGCAACATCAGCTACTTGTCTCCTCCTCCTGTCCTTCCTAAAGATCCTGTATCCTTCCGTCTCAGTGGAGTCATAGGAATTGTCCCACCATGCTCCTGTGATGCCAGTAAGACCTGCATTAGTAAGGTGTGTGCAAGCCTGTTGCATTGCCATTCCGTATTGGAAATGCACAGAATCTGATGCACTTTTACAATTGTTTACAAAAGACATGATGAGATTTAGAAGAACAAAGCCCCAGATGGGAATGATAAATGGTTTACCAAGGACATCCCCCTGACACAGTGTGTGATTCCATCCCTCTTGCCAGGTCAAGTGAAAAACAACTAAACACTCACTACTCTCCTCTCATAGACTTTGTATCACAAAGGACTGTCCTCCAGATGGATGTTGCTTTGTTTGAAAATAGGATGTTAACCTCAATTTCTGTCAAACATGGCAAAACAAACATGGCAATCACATCTCAACACAATTCCTTGGCAACAATTAGATAATAGTTGTTAAGTATAATTAAAATGAGATTTTATTTAGTATACATCTCACACAGATTAAAAATCCAGTCACTTGTATGTCCTTGCAAGACAGCTTTTATTCAAGAGAGCTGGTAGACCATGGCATGTCCTTCCCAAATGCCAAAGGCTCTTTTTACTGCCAAACTACCAAGTGCTTTGCTTCTGCTGTGCCAGGTACGTGTCTTCTTAATATCAGTTTATAAATTTACTGTGAGCTATTTTGTAAAAGGAAAAAGGATGGAGTTCTCCATACTAAACTCAAACACTGGGGTTTCCAAGAAGCATCAATGTTTAAACTGCTGATGTAAATGTTTGTTGTTTGACAAAGTACTACCTGAATCAATGAAGGCACTGTACCTAAAATGGAAAGTGGGGCGTGATCATCACTGGCAGTCATGACAATGACAAATGTGGAAAGTAACTTCTGAAAATTTTCCTTCCTGACTATTTTTTCCTTCCTGAAAAGGTATTCAGGAGATAGAAGGCATAGCTACATTTTTGCAATTAAAATTATGTGGCATCTAACAGCAAACTGAGCCAATCCTAATCTGCCATTTGACATGAGCTGGTAAAATCCAGCTATCAAGCAAGTGTGCATTAAATCTCTGAAGTAATGGATGGTATGTTGGGATTATATATGCTTGGGAATCCCACAAAAGGATGAGTGTGCTGCTGGAGTGCTCCCTGGTAGACAGGAAATCTCAGTTAATTTCCTTTTTAGATCCAAGACAGCCTGCACAATCCAGTGGGCAGAAGATTTCCTTGCACTTTAGCAAAATAGTAGCAACAATACTTGCTTGTCTCATATGACTTGTAAAAACATTCTGAGGCACAACTGTAAAATTATCATGTGAACAAAGTGAATCCACAGTTCTTCTATTGTCCCTGAGTTCATGAAATGAGCCCCAGTTAAAATGGCATCCTGCTGGCCACCTTTTCCTCACTTTGTGCAATTTGAAATATCAACAAATTAATATTCAACATGATATTAAGAAGTCAATGAAACAGACAAGACCAGAAAAGGAAGGGGGCTGGGGATGGGGAGGGGGAGAGAGGTAGCAAATGTTAGCAAAACACAAGCAAGAAAACCATGGGAAGTAAAGGACTTCTTAAATCAACAACTCAGAACCTTGAAGAGGAAGATAAATTACAGAATTCATGTCTACACCTCTCCACATTTGTTTTTCAAAACAAAACCATGCACATATACTCCAGGGGAACTCTGATAAAAATGTTAGCAGCAATATTGATCCAATTCAAAATATTTAGTTCCCTTGTGTAATATCCACTTGTAAACTAATGAAAAGGCATTTATTTCTTCACTATCAAATAATCTAATTTGTATTTCAATGTACAATCAGTATTTTCAAGCAATAGTATTTTCCTTGAGAATATACCTTAACCTTCTTCCACACAGTGACATGCTAAATTAGTGCTTTGCCTCTCAAATATCATGCACATGCCCATCAGTCAGGCTCAGTAACATATTTCATACTTTGTAACTAGCCCAAGTGCCACAACTACACATCTTTTAAATACCTCCAGGGATGGTGACCCAAACATTTTCCTGAGCGGTCTCTTCCAACGCTTGACAACTCTTTCAGTGAAGAAATTTTTCCTAATACCCGATCTAAACCTCCCCTGGGTCAATTTGAGACCATTTCCTCTGGTCCTCTTACCTGGGAAAAGAGACCGAGCCCCACCTGGCCACAGCCTCCTTTCAGGCAGTTGTAGAGAGCGATAAGGTCTCCCCTGAGCCTCCTTTTCTCCAGGCTGAACACCCCCAGCTCCCCCAGCTGCTCCTCACTAGACTTGTGCTCCAGACCCTTCCCCAGCTCTGCTGCCCTTTCCTGGAAGGGCACCTCAATGTCATGACCACTGTGTCATCTAAGAGGGCCGAGTATTAACACATTCAGGCATTCTGGGCTCAGTTATATATATGACACACACATTTTATATATGTATATATGCATGTATATATATATATGCATTTGTGTGTGTGTCTATATGTGTGTATGTATGGGGGTGGGGGGGTGTGTTCCCTTTCATTGCTCCAAAATCTGTCGCTCTAATTCTTCACCAAAATTCTTAAGAACCTAAGAGGATCATGAGAATCTTCTGTTAGTGGTTTCAAGGAATGATTTGGCCTTAAGTATCAGATTCCACTGTTCATAAAACAGTTACATTATGCTCTCTTTCATCTTCCTTCAAGTTAATCAATTCTAACTGATTAATCAATATTTGTGCTCTCTTACACTAATTCTCCAGGTACATGACTGGCAATATGCCCAGAAATTGCTCTTGCATATTTATGAACCATATGTATAATTTATTACTTTTTAGAGAAGGGTCAAGACCTATTTTATGTATTCTGTACAAGCATTAGCAGGGCAAAGCTCTCCAATATTAAACTTCTCTGAAAGAGAATAGATGATGTAACACTCCTTGTGAATTTTTGCCAAAGAAAGGATTCAGACTTTAAGTGCAAGGGCACGGCTCAGCTTTGATGGTACCAGTCCCTTGAGCCAGCCTCTTGCTCTGATAAAAGGTTCATCAGGTTTTTTAACTGCTGCCCTATGGGCCATAACTGCCAAACCAAATAGCCTGTTGTTAATCACCCCAGCAAATTTTCCTCTTAAGAGACAAAACCAAAAGAACAACTCTGAATTGCATTGTAAAAAGGGAAGTGTAGAAGGCTTCTGGGTGCCACTAGATGAGCTGTTGCTGCTATTCTTTCTGGTGATTGTAAAACTGTTGTTAGGCAGAGCAGAGAGAAATTTCAGTGATAGCACCTTCAGGCTTATCCTCTGTAAGGGCTGAAGACATTTGGCCATCATCTTGGTTTTCTCCTTGCTGGCTTACACAAAGTGAAAGTGGAAGGCAAAGAGGACAGCTTCAGAGCCCACCGTAGTAACCTCCAGCACCTGGAGCACGAGGGAGGGAGTCTGGTAACGTGCTTTGTGTGTGCAGGTAGAGTAACCAGCCTGGCACACCATGACAATCCTGGGAGCAAAAAAGTTGTATTATGGTTTCTGGCAAGGAGGAGGCAGGCAACTGAGAAGGACAATAAGCAATACTCTAAGAGGAAGAGGTTTTCCTGGGAAGAAGAACAGGAAGAGATGCTTTAGAAGAGGAATGAGTTATTCTAATGTAGCATGGGGAGAACAAAACAAATACCTTAATAGACCTGGCTCCTGATTCTGTCCTGACCCGGTCCTCTAAAAATAACCAAGCACCTCTGCAAAACCTCTTTTTCTCATCCTGTTGCACATGCATGTTTGAATTCATACTCTTCTCTCGAAGTAATTTTTTCAAAACTCTAATGTGCTAGGTAAAACTGATATTGAGTGACAACAACTAGAAGGCGAATGATTGAGCATCCAGAAAGGCAAAAAGATTGCTAACGTGTCAATTCTTTAAAAGAATTTTGTATTTAAGGGAGTTAGCTAAGGAATACATTGCTGAACTTGTGTTCACTGACCAGACACATCCTCATCAATCTACAAAGTTAAAGAAAGTTTCCATAAAATTCAAGTAACTTCACAGACTTTAGGAAATTTATAAGAGTTGGCCTTTAAAACATAAGAATGATGCCCAGGGAAATGTATGAGAATTGGTGTTCCTTTACACTATTATATTTTTAATCACAGACAATATGTGAAATATTGATATTTATAAATATATGTGCAAGTTTACCTATCTGATATTCAAAAACTGCTATAGTTAAATGAGGGCTCGAGACAGTGTTGTGTGTGTATAGCAAGTTCTAAGTTGTCTCAAAGTCTGAAGGTTATCTTTTTCTCCTCTCTCATTTAGCCTAACAAGCAAATGGTTCTGCTGGGTTTTAATTTTATGTGTTGGCTCTTGTCTTTTCAAAAGGACTTGATTAGCATGCTGAGCAGAGAACTGTAAGTCACTCCCAACTACTGCAACTTCTCCTTTGGCTTTAATCTTATCATTATTGGCCTTATCTTACCGTTCCATTCAAATTAAAATACAGGGTGTGAGGGTGGGATAAAGTGTTAAGAAAAGGTGTAGTTCACTGAGCATCATGTACTGAATGCAATTCTGATCACACTGTAAAACATGTTATGCTGTATTTGAAAATGGTGTTTGACACCCTGCTAGAAGGCCATCAGGGGAAAATCCATTAAGTTCTTTACATCATCTGTTCCCCTCTAACTCACCTTTGAAATGGTGACTTTCACACACTGAACTACAGCAGAAAGAAGCTGAAGTTCAGTACAAGAAAAAACCCAACCAAAGACACAACAGTGGGAGTGGCAGATGCTATCAATACAAAGCTTGACTTCTGTTCCAGAGACTTGAGCTTTAGCAGCAGAAGATATTATCTCTCTTCAGGATGAATAATGTTTTTGCTAATACAGCACTCTGTAAACTGCAGCAGCTCTCATGGAGAGGCAGAGGTGAGGGAGAGAGCTGGCACAGGAACATTTAATTACTGCAACTACAGTGGCAGAGCCCTTGAGTCGCTGCTCAGAAACAGAACAAGAAGGAGGAGTGGGAGAAGCCCCTAGGGACTACAGATCCTGGCTCCACAGAAGGAACAAGCCAGACTTAAGAAGGCTACATTTTAATACCTTTACTCTCTTCAGAGCCCAGCAGTTTTCCAATGTCTTTTATGAATAAAATTATTGTAACGAAAAACTCCTTTACAAAAATTATCTTATTCAACTTTCCAGGATGCTGCCTGTAAAGGATTTCAAGCAGGAGGAAGTGTTCTTAATCCACTGGACAGTCTGAGCAAAGCGGGGTGAACAAGACTTGGGAAATTCCCAGAGGCCATTTTGAGGCTTTGGATTGCAAACCTCCACAAGGGGAGAGCTCAGCTGAGAAGTCTCCTGCTAAACACCTGGAACAGACTGTGGGAACTATTAGCAATTGCAAGTAACTGATTCAGAAGAAGAATTGAAACATAGTTCAAAATATCAGTATTGAGACAGCAATCACAGTCCTGAGAAGAGCTTCACAGAGGAAGTAATCCCTCAGTATTCCTTGGAAGAGTTCATCCTTGGAAAAAGTCCATCAGGTGCCCACACTGGAACAGTTTAATGCTCTATGTCTACATAACAGTACAATATCGGTGGTAGGATGCCAACAGAGTCCTATCCTGCAGACCAAGTGGCTGATGAATATTTAGACAGAAGATCTAGCTCTCACTGTAAGGCAAAGCAGATCCCATCCAGAGGATTGATACTGTGAGCACTATTAATATCACAGCAGGTTCTAGGAGTACACAATAATCCATCATGTTGCAGGGCTCATAAGAGAAATGCTCAGAGCTTAACTAAGAGGGATCTGCCAAAATGCCATTGGCAGGCTAATGTAATGAAGGTCCAGTCAAGTGGAAGCCAGGACACAGCAACAATAAGGAAAATATATAATAAAACAATTTCACATCCAGAGCAGACGCCCACAAATGACTTTGATTCCCTGAAGGTATTTAGAAAAATAATTCAGGAGCAGAAGGGTAAAGGTTTGCATGGCTTTAGCTTGAACAAGTACAGTGGAAGAGCTGATTAACTACCCATTAAACAGACAGCACGAGGGAGTTAGGAAACCTTCTGTGTCAGGATCTCTACTGTCCCAAGAATGCACATGTATTAGCAGCCATGTTAAGACTTTTGATGCCCTTCCATAACAATAACTCCAGGGTTCTGCTAAGCTGGGGCTTTGTGGCTCACTGCTCCTCAGGGCTTCTCTGGGAACAGGTACCCAGGGTCAGGACTCAATCTGTGTGCCAGACAGAAGCAGGAGCTGGAAACCTGCAGCACAAATTAATGTGCATTCTCTGTAATAGCACCCGACTTCCAAACAGAGCTGCAGGCTGGTCCTTCCATTAGCTCCCTCTTGAATCAAATTTTAAACTTTCTGTTCTCATACTTAAAAATCTACATAATTGTTTCTCTTTCCCTCGTGCTCCCTCCCTTGACAGCACTGAATCAATTCTCTTGAGAAAGCATTTGGGATGCTGTGAGTCATCCCAACCTGAGTAAGCATGTTTTGATTATACACTCACCTTTTCCCTTAAACAATCCTGTGTGCTTTTTTGGTAGCATTATCACCTTTGTCTGATCCAGATCATTCATTCAGTGCATTTAAGCTTTCTTAAAAGCTCATAGTTGTTTTGTATGAAACAGAAGGAAATTATTTGCATGGAAGAAAATTACCTGAAGCTTTTTTATGGTATCTGCATTAAGTGAAATAATAATGTAAACACGTCACTAATACCTTTCTCTTTCCCCCTATTTCATAATTCACTTGTTCAATTACATCCATAGCTAAACTGAAGGCTTTGAGGGTAATTTTATGTTCTGATGGAGCACTCAGCACTTTCTGGATGCTAAAAAGTAACTAATAGAAAAAACTTAAACATTCCAGTTAACTGATGTGTTTAGAGACATGAATGTACAAGAAGATTTAAAATAAGAAAATACAAGAATTAATATGATTAATGTATCCATTTTTATTAATGTACAGATTCATGTTAATGTATTTCAATATTATCACTTTTGGTGGTAAACAAAAGACTCTATAAATGATGTATCAGTTTAAAAAAATGACATTTCTGGAACTTATTGAATGGTCAAGAAAGCATACGTAAGAGGTTACAAAAGTCAGATCTGTAAATTTCTGTTCCAAAGCTCAAGAGAAAACAATTCTTAGCAGCACTGCTAAATGCTGTTCATTATGAAGAATTTCTTACCGGGTCTAGGTTCTTGAAAAGAAGGATGTCCTTGCACGCCTCCTGCAGTCTGTTTCTTTGATCATCTGTTTTGGGGTGAATAATCTGAGGGATATAATACAAAAGCTCTTAGAGTGATTATCATATAGTAGCACTAGCTGAAGGACTGAGCTAATTCAACTAAGCATTTTACACAATATTTTGGCCATGATTCATAACTCTTCCATTTCAAAACCTTCAGGATTTGAATAAACACTCCATGATAAAATGGAATCACCATACTATTAGCAAATGAAACACTGCTATATTTAAGCTCACAACATCTTTACAACTGTAGAATCCACTTCATTTCTGCAAGCCATTCTGGACACCTTTTTCTACACTATTGCTACATAAACATTACTACTCTCTAATCATATTTGGGGCATGCATGTTTTATAAAAGGCACCACTGTCACATTCAGCCATTTGCCATGACTACTTCCTAAAGAATATTTTGGGAAATAGTGTCTGTGTTAAATTTATATCAGAAACTTCACAGAGTAAACAACAGACTTGACGCTATCTGAGTGAGCTAGAGATTTACTAAATTACCAGTGTCTGGTTCATCTCAGTATCAATCAAGTCGTTCAATTCATATGCTTCAAAAGTTATGCTATGTATAGCTGTAATACCATAGGGTAACCTTTTAGACAGTGTTACAAGCCATAAAATTAGGTAGAATATAAACAATTAAACTTCTCTTGAAAGTCATGCTATTTCATCTTAAAAGCTAAGTAAATGCCTTTAAAACAGTGACATAAATAAGAGAAATAAATACAGTTCATTATTTATCGCATTGTACATTGAAAAATCTTAGCAATTTTATAGTTTACCTTTTTTCTGCCTTATGACAAAGGGAACTACTGCAAGATTATGAGGACACCAAGTAAGGGTTTTTAGAAACAGGTGCTCTCTGGGTAAATATGATTGCACAAAAATGTTTACTTAACCACGTACCACAGGTTTGCTAATTAAGAATAATACATCAATTCCTACATGGGTGACTATTACAGAGAATTTTTAAATGTTCCTTTAACACAAAACCTCAAGAGGTTACTAAAGGATATTATAATAAGGACGTTTTTGGAAAGGAATGGTAGAGCTGGTTACATTTTTCCTCCTAAATTTAATGCCTGAGAATTGAAAAAGTATTTGACTCTAAGCATGAAGTACCCTAGATTCTGCGTCATCCTCTTCCTCATCAGGATTGTAAGCTTCTGCACACACTGAAATAAAAGAAAAAGGATAATCTTAATTCAAATTACAGTAGTGTTTCACAAGATTCACAGAGCAGAAAAAGCATTGTGTGGCACAGCAGTAATACACAATAATGTCACACACTCAAGAGAAAATACTGCTTAGGGAGTCCAGAGCAGGTCAACTCCAAACTGCAGATGAAACAAAGCTACACTTGTATCATTTTTGGATATGCTTTCCTTGTTTTGAAAGACTTCTAATATACTTACCAAATTCTCACCTAACTTGTTCTAAGTATCTTACCTTACTCTCAGCATTTTTTTTCTGACGTCTAAATTAATCCTTTCTCTTAGAATTTAAGCTATCCATACAGGATGCAGAGATCGGATCATTCCCTTCACCTGTGTAGGTTCAAGGTGATTTAGGGTGTGCTGCTTTGGTTGGTTGGTTGGCTCAAGGTGTTTTGCTGGGGGTTTTTTTGCGTACTTGAAAACTTTTCACTCCTACCTACCCTTTCCTTTCAAGGCTAAATAATTTTGGTTCTTCGTTTTTTTCCTGTCAAAACAAGTCATGTTTTTCAGCTAACTATCTTTATTGTCATTCCCTGAACTCCCTCTAATTAGTGATATTTTTATTGAAATGTGATGCTCAAAACTGATCCCAGTATTTGAACTGAGCAGAGTACCGAATACATCAGATTAATTATTCCATATATTTTACAGGCTATATGTCTTTTTCATCCATCCGTGCCTTCTTTACAACAGCTTGACTATGTTTATTCATGTAATATTTATGACATATATCATTTTCAAAACCCACTGCTTAACCATCTGTCCTGTGCCTGTATATGGCTATTCTGCCCAAGTATAGTACCATCCACTTACACCTGCTAAATATCACTTTATTTTCAAAGCCATTTCAAGATCATTTTCAATTCTAATCCTGTTCTCTGGCATCCTTCCTATTCATTCTCAACTTTGAGATAACTACAAATTTAATAAGCATATTCTCTAAAACATAATCCAGATTATTGCTGAAAAAACAGATTAGTGTCTAAAATAAACTCTTGTGGAATACACATGGGTAAAACAGCAGTAGTTGCTTGGGGTTTACCTTATCCATCCAGTTCTGCAACTATATCCCATACAACTTACATATAAGCACTGCTTGATGTTCACTTGCTTATTTATAGGGGAGTCTTGTAAGACCACATTCAGAAGTTTCTTAAAATGAAAATGTAGGGCATCTGCTCCTTTTCTTTTATCCACAAGTTTTAATCTCTTGTTACAGGGTATTAGATAGTTCCAACAAATCCATGCTGATTGCTGTTTGTTACTTTCCTCCAGATATTTACAAAATGAATATTTATCTGTGATTTTTCTAGGAAAAAAAATGATCTGCAAGTCTGTGACAGGACTTTTCCATCCACAGCTCCCGCCTCCTTTTAAGGATGTGTTTTTCTGTTTTTCTGGAATTTTTTTCACACTCATTTTTCTTCTTCAGATTCTCAATGGTAACTGCTAACAGGGCTGAGACTAATTTAGAAAATTCTTTCGGTTTCCAAGTATAGCAAATCTGAGGCACAGCTAACCTGGGAACACCTAACACATTAAGTACTGTGTGATTTGTCCTTTCTCTGTTCTAGGCTGTTTTCCACATACTCAAAATAACACCAGTGAAGACCAATGTGCTTCTGTTAAGCACTAGAGCAACACTTTCCTAGAACATGCTCTTACCAAAAATATACTTCCAGAACAATTTCTGTTACTCCTCATGGTCTTATTGTACACAATCTTTCCTTGTACACATATTTTGGTCTTGGCTTCTTCGATGTGTTTTGGGGTTTTTTTTCCTCTACATCTTTTGCTATTCTTTTGTATTTGTTCTGAATAATCCAAACTAGTTTTAATTTTGTACATGGTTTCTTCTTGTGCTTGACATAAATGAGCTGCTTATATTTTAGAGAGATTTGTTTTACTATGCTTTTTATCTTTCTCCTGTGCTGTCTCAATTTGCATTTTTTCTCTTTATAATTTTTCTCCGGGGAACAAACTATTCTGTATCTTCATTTATCCAGACTCCTTTCCAAAGAGGTTATGCCCACAGTCCTCTCATATCCCCTTGAAACCTGTTGTTTTAATTCTTTTACCTCTTTCCCTTCCTGAAATCTGCGAGTCCTGTCACTGCGGGGTAATTCTCACTCAACCTTGCCTTTTCTCTCCCTATTCTTTAACAGTTTCTCCCTTAAGTTGGTATCAAATATAGCTTCCCTTTAGATTTCTTTTCCCACTTGTCTCAAAATTTGGTCATAAGTGCATAGCAAAGCACGTTGGTATTCTTCTTCACTAGCTTCCAGCAGGTGACTGATTTATTAAAATCCCTCATTTTCACCATCATCTCTACCCTGACAATAAAAATCCCCACCTACCCATCTGTTTGGTGGTCTGTGCAATGCCTGCATAACAACGGAGTCCATGAGCTTTTTCCTATTATTATTACTCACAGAGCATCTTTATGCCCAACTCCCTGAACAGCTGGGTCACAGCACAAATATCTGAATCAAAATATACAACAGCTTCTTCCTCCTCTCTGTCCTCTCATCCAGTCTTTGCTACTCCAGTTCCGTCACAGTGTTGCTCACGGATTAAGATTTGGTGTCCTCCGGTTTATTCCCCATACTTACTATGTTATTATACAAACAACTTATCAACTAGTGACCAGGTAGACCCATCAATCTCCTCATTACCACATCTAATTAAAAAGATTTCAAGGTAAAGCATGCCATTGCACATATTAAGCAGAGTCCCAAAGGAAGTCTTGGTCCCCACTGCACCAGGCACGCAACTCAAATGTCAGTTTTATAAAACCTGGAGTCTTCAAAAACTTAAAGAAATTTGACACAAGTCCCTCTGGAACTGACTGAGATTCCTATCCAGTTTACTGGAAACTGGATTTGGTCCCAAATAATTACAAATGCCCACAAAAGGAAGTCTGCAATCTCTTGAGCAACTATAATATTTTGCCTCTACATAAACAAAATGTTCCTACTGACTGTTTAATGGTACTACAGTTACTATAATATTGTCAGAAATAAACTTCAGCAGATTTTATTTAAATAGCAACAATAATAACAGGCCAAATAAGCACCATATAGCCCCTCATAATGTAAATCTACGTTGTTTCAACTGTGCCCCAGTGCACGTGTGTCTACACGGGAGCCAACGATCTGTGTTACAGTACAGTGTGCTGCTGGGCATGCAAAGAGTGGGTCTCAACCTGAGCTACAGGTACAGCCTGTCCTTACCTCTACAAAAGAGTTAAAACAAATCAGGAATTTAATTTAATAGCTTTGATACTGTTATGCCAGAACTGACAGGTTTCAGAGGGCCTGGCTGAACATTTAATAGGCTTCCAGAACACACAAAAGAAACTGAATTTATTCTCATCTGTGCCCATCCTGAATCAGCTTATCAGTCCCTTTCATGTATCAGGATCAGTCCAGAAAGAGAGTATGTTCTCTGCTTTAACATCATTCTTCTCTGCTAGAAACTCCTTTCAGTCAGTCTCAGTAGCTGTGATCAGCAGGTTCCTTCATTAAATATTTCTTCTCTATCACTGGTTATGGACAATATATTTAAAAACTGCAGTTTCTCCTGGCTAGTGCCCATAGGCCCAAATTCTAAGGGGACTTAATCTTATCATCTGTGATGAGAAACTTACTCTTCTGGTTACAAATCTGTACTTATTTTGCCTTCATTTGGGTCAGAAAGATAATACCAATGCTGTGAATCTGCTGTTTTAAATATGGAATTTCCTTTCATTTATTGCTTATTTCAGTAACACATTAATTTCTAAGTGCATACCACTAGATGTCTCATGGAAAAACTTGATACATTTTATTTTGGTTCTTAAAATACTGTTTCTGACATTACTATGGTTCACTGAATTTTATGACATGAACACTGGGGTTCACCACACAAGAATCCCACCATCTAAAACTGAGATGCCTTTTACACAAACATCCATACGATGACATCCAAGTCATGTGGATTCCAATTACAGTCAGTGGAGAGAAACCAGCACTTTTACAAAGTGATTCTTCTGACCTGTATTACGTGCCCAGACTAAGATGAGATTCGTTAAAAATGTGGTTTATCGGTTGAGGCAAATCCTATCCCTTTTGAGATGGGTGCTAGTAGTTATAAAAAGCTGCAAGGCTGGTTTCCCCCACTTCTCCATTTAGTATGTATTTCCTGGAAAACACAGAAATTAATCATCTGATGACGATGACAGGCTGCTCATGCAGTAGCGCACCTTCTGTATTCATTTCATGTATTCCAAGGAGACACTCTGTGGTCCCCATCTCTTGCCTAAGGCTTGACTGGCACCACAGACATTAATTATTCTGAATGACTTCCCTGCTGGTGGCTGCAATACTCATAGTGTTCAGTATTTTATTTTTTTTACTCTCTAGCTTACTCCACATCCCAGCATTACTCAGTACATGCTGATTTTACCGCGCTCAGATGCCCTGCTGTGTTTTGCTCTGTGCCACTGCTGAATGCAATGCTTACATCATTGCTCAAAAAGCAGTCCTAATACTGTTCTTAGGGACCTATTTAATCCCATACATAATTACAGCATTAAAAAATAGCGGTACGAGCACTGTACATATTTCTCCACTAGTTGCTAAGCTCAACTAAGCAAAACTATTGTTTTGTTTCAGTTTTTCCAGCTGAGGGTTATGTTTCACAGAGAGTTCCCCAAGATGAACACAAACCCAAATACATCAACACAAAGCAATTGCAGGAAAAATGAACTGTCAGAAGACAGTGTATTATGAAAACACACATGCACTGAAATCTGCACACTACTCTAGATGGATTGCTTTGTCAGCAAGACAGAAGTAAGCTTTGATAATTTCTAACCCATCACTCCAAGTAAAGTCAATTTTCTGCTTTTCACCTAGTAAATATGCTTCATATTCAAAATCAGCAATACAGTCACTTCAGCCATGAATGAGTTCTAAAATGAAAATTAGCATACAGCTAGCAATTGTAAGATCACAAAACATGTTAGTCATGCTCTCTCATTCCCTTGATGCATCAAAAAATGAAGCTATCAATAAAGAAATCAATGAAAATTCATATATAATCATTGAATAATGTATTTCACTCAAAACATGGCAGGAAAACCAATCAGTATGTGTGTACTCTTTCCAAACTACAGAACCCCCAAGTCATAAACTGTATTAGAAAGAATTTTTCAAGAGAAGAAGGACTGTGAAAATATTTTTTCATCCTTTTCAAATCAAGACTCCAGTTTGGTTAGCACAACTATCAGGCTAGAGCATGAAAACAGACCATTTCTAGCTCCTGCAGCTACACCAGCATGTCAAACATCCCTTTAAACATCCCAAACTATGGCAGCTCTGCCCATTCCCTCATACAGCAAAAACGTCACTTCCCCGGTTAAACTGTATGAAAATTGCTCAGGTGACTTAATGACAGTGTGAGATGTTTCCTGTTTTGTCAGGATTTACTTTTCTTGAATGAGAAATATGGTACACAGAGACTCCTTGCAGAGCAGATGGTAGTTCCAAACTAGACTAGACAAATACTACTGGACCTCCAAAGTTTCTGACATGGAAACCTATTTTCTGACATCTCACCAGTTCCTACCACTACAGAAAGAACTAGCAAGACAGCCCTGCACTCCAAAATTCCAACTCCACAAGTAGTTTTTATTTAAACAAAAGCAACCCTTGGGGGGTGGTAGCAGTGAGAAATAACTGGTCGTGGTCTCTGATGCTTACAACTCTCAAGTACCACATTATTTCTGTCTTCCTGGTTTTGACTGGAAAGATCTTCCACATGGAAGATGCAATTGAAGAGCTGTAAGTAAACATGAGGACTGAAGAACAGCCCAGAGAAAAGTTGTTCAACTCTCTCATCTGAGCATAAAATGACATGAGATAGATAAAATTTACCTGATTTCCACACATGATATAAGCCAACTGGCTCTGCTGCTGAGACCCACCATTCGTGCCAAACCCTGGAACTATTTCAAGACGTTAACATTACTTTAAATATAAGCTAATCTGGAACAAAGCATGATCACTGGGGCTATCACTTCTCATGATACTGCCAAAAAGAGGAAGTCTGTGAAGTGCCTACTCCTGAGGGGGTCACTAAACTGAAACTTTATTTGGGCATAATTAGGCGAATACACAGAATGCCTGAAACCTTGCAATTCTGTGTTATTACTCTTTTAGACATAGAATATTTACATTAGAGATGCTATCCAAACTGGAATAAAAGTATGTATACTCAGAGAAAACGGTCTGGCAGTCAGAGAGATGTGCACATTGTAGAGATTTCCTCATATGCAACAAACTAAAATTAAAGAAATTTCCCCTCCAATCCACCCAACTAAGGGGATAGTGACTTTTGAGCAGTTGACTACCCAGCACAAATAACTAAGTGTTCAGAACGTCAGCTTAAAAATCCAAAGCTGGAAAAAACCCAGGCAGCTTGTTTCTTCTTAATTATCAGGAAGGTGGTCTTCAGTTCATTAGGCAGGAACTGACTGAATCAGAGTCTTGGCAGCACTGCCAACTGTTTCAGGATCAGCTGCTTGTGAAGGACAGTTACCTACTCTTGCTGTCAGTGCTCAGACTGCAATTCTCCAAACACTGCCTTCATAGTCACGAGCACCTACCAAACACGAAGGCTGTAATCAGCTACACAGCTCAATGGCAAAACCTTCATTTTTCTAGACCTGGAAGACCTTGCTCAGCCTGCACTACATGCTTGCAAGAAATCAGTCACACAATCAACTTTTCTACAGCATTTTGTCTTGGCCATCTGCTACCAGTGCTATTTCTAATATGCTGAACTACAAGCTATTTCCCCAAGCATTTCTAAAAAACATGAACTATCTAATATAACATGTAGCATCTTGAATGAGGTCCATGCCAACAGTGAGTCATAAAACCTCCCAAGGATTCTCTTCAAAGTACACATGGAGTTTATTCATATTTCAAAAATCCTTGCAACGAAGCAGAAGTTTCATCAAGGCTCTACTGATCACTATTAAAGCTCATTTGAAGAAACATGATAGCCCCCCAAGAGACATTTTTGGATAACTTTATCCCAGTTGAGTTATTCATGTGTGGACACCTTTGCACAAGTGCCTTAATATTATCTACTATGTAAAAGTGACAATTGTAATGTGTTAGACCATAGCAGCTTCCTCTGCTTCAAAGCACTCTGGATCACAGCCAGCACACTCATTGCTGGGTCAAAGATGCACACTGCTCCCTGAAATCATACGGGTTTGAATCACTAAGCAGGCTCCTTCACAGAAACTATCTATTCAAACTTCAGCACAAGAAGCTGAAAGACTTCTCTATTTTTAAATAGGGCACCAGAAAAGAGCTTTAACAGAATTTCCCTAAGGACTTCCATGGTACTCAGTCCTCTTTCTAGTCCTATTTCAGTTCTTTCAATAATCGTGCGATTTAACAAGATGGAGCTAAAAAAAAACCAACCCCAGCCAGGCTTCTGGCTCATGGTAGGAGACAGTTTTGCTTGGTGTCTCAGAAAATGCTTGTTTCATCTGTCTGGCTAGTGAAAACCAGCACAAACACACATTACAGTGTCCAGAACACTGCAGGTAGTTATTAAACAATAAAATCATCACAAAAGTAGGATGTATTTCCACTAGAAGAGTTTGACAAGATATGCCATGTACTATAGTACTTATTCTATAAGCTTTTCCAATACAGCATAAGGAGTAGCACAGCATATAGCAACATACTGTACTCTGATGCTGACTTGTGTAACCTTCTGTTCCCTTTCTCATACAAGTCCAGCAGTTCACAGTGCTACAGTGTGTTATTTGGGATATATATAAAATATGCATAAATATCTGACAAAGTCTGAGCAGACACAGAGCTCTTTGCATACATTTCAACTTTATATTTGCTAATACTACATAATAGAAATAGAACTGTACCCAGTTCTTCCTGCCATATTTAATACTTCATATCAAATCATGCAGAGATGTGATAACATAGTACATCAATCACAGATACTTTTTCTTATCGAAAAGTCAGCACTAGGATGGTATCAGAGAGACTAAATTATTTTCCCACTAGAAAAGTCATCTCTTACCTAGAATGTGAGCAAATATAAACTGCAGCTGTTCAAAAACCACCTTCTGAAAAAAGGAACCTAATCGTTGCCTATTTTGTTAACCCATTTAAAGAGGGTTAAAAACAAAAACTGTCTGGGACAATGGTAGCACCTCTTGGATAACATATTTAAGAAGGGAAAAGAACCTGCTATTTAACAGCAGCTGGAAGACAGGAGTGAAAGTACATGAGAAAATCCGTGTTAAAGACCTGCAAAGAGTTACAAAGACTAATGAAACAAAAAGGTGGTGGTTGTTCTATGAAACTGATGCCATGATGTTTTTTTGCCTTTTCTTTTATACCCCTCTTATATACCCTTTTATATAGCTTTTATGCATTCTTAGTGCTTTTAGCCTGCATAATTATAATTTCTTAAGTTTGATAATTCAGCTTGGACCAAACATTCTGGAAGCCCCTTAGTTAAGGGTCAAAAGCCCCAGACACCAAGGTCCTCTCCAGAACACATTCTGTAAACAAAGATAGGCCCATCCAGGGGGAAGGTTCCTCGGGACAAGGGGTCCACTCGAGCCTCTCACTGGGGAATCTTTGATAGACATGCTAATTTGCAAGGCCTATAATTGAATACACGATCTATCATGTGTGGGTGCATTTTCAGGGTGCATTTCAATGTGCATTTTGGTGCGCCTGAGGATCCTTCAATAAATACCAAGGTAAAACCCTTTTTCCCTCTTAACTGTGTTTGGCTCTTAATTTTAAGGCCAGGGAAAAGCAACAAAACCACATATTTATGCCTATTTTATATGCTAGTGTTTAAAGACTGAAACAAGATCTTGATAGCTATAGGAGGGATGTAGTGAGGGGGAAAAAATGGTTGGGAGTGACAAAGAAAATAATCTCTCATGACTGGACACTTAAAGATATGAAAAGATTCAAGAAAGCAGAAAAAAATTAAATTAAGGGGAGACAAGAGGTGATCTCTAAGACAAAGACTCATGTAAAGAGTGACTGTAGGGAGAGTAGAGACAAAGCCAAAACTACTGACTCTGACAAGCTTGTCTCAGTGTCCTGCCAGGGGATTAAACTGGTCTGAGCAAGGCAAGGTGAAAAACCTGCCAATAGCAGGTGTTACAGTATGGTAGTATGGTATACAGTATGATATAACATCCAGCAAAATGGGGAAGGTACACATAATTCCAAATCTAGAATACTCCTATAAACCTTTGGAATGATGTCTAAGTCATAAATACAAGAGTTCTTCAGAGGCATGTGTCAAAGCCTGTGATCCCACATACAGTGGAGATTTGCTCTGGGCAGCTACAGGAGTGCAAAATTCAATCTCAAACAGGCTGCACAGAAAAGCCTGCATCCATATGGGATTCAGAATAGCAAGCTGAGAATAGGCACCTAACAAAGATCATCCTTTTGAAAGAATGGTTGATATAGCAAAGTTACCTCTGGTTCTCACCCTGTGGGACCAAGGGAAGGAAGCTTAAATCCACCTTTCCCATTTTCCAGAACTGCCCTACATTCTACATTCCAAAGTACTCTGTAATGAGGTGCTCCTCACTCCTCCCAGGCCCAGGCTGGTAGGCAAAATGAAATGAGGGAATAAGCTAGCAGAGCTTGTATCCTGGAATTTTAGCAAGCTGATTTCAGGTATGTTGGCTTTGGTTGAATGGGTAAGTCGTGCTCACATAATCCTCTATAAGAAATATGACAAACCAAACTTATTAAACAGGTTCCAGATATAACAGGAAGACAGGTAGACAAAAAACATAATGGAAAATATTTCTGCCAAGTTTTGAAATGGTTGATTTTGAACATCTGTTTTCTCAACAATTCCAAAAAATAAATTGAAGGCATTTTGCTGACAGGATTCTTTTCAAATAGCCAAAGGAAGTTCAGAAGACAAATCAAAACTATGAAATAATATTTATGCTGTTTTACTTTTCACAGTCAAAATAGAAAGTGCTGTTATGAAACAATACTGGTAACTACACATCAAGGTAAAAAAGCAAGTCCCACATAGCAATCAGTACATGCTCACCTTCATCTGTAAAGGTGCAGACAACCATAACAAGCCAAAAGATGGGCTACAAATATTATCATTCCAAGAACAGGGACAATAATCACTCTGAAAACACATATTACCACATTTATATTCCCTAATAAGAGAAGTTGTCCGTAACTGTGTGACTACTTACCACTAATCTTTTTTCTAAGAGGGGAAAAAACCCCAAGCCTCTACTCATTCAGCTCATGACCTGTCACTACTTGAAACTAACGTTTCTCAGAAAGTCTCTAGTCAATGGTAAATGCAGACAGTGCACTCTGATGACTTAAAAAAAGTGCATTTTTTTATTTTCAGCTTTCTAAACACCCTCCAGCCTTCCCACACATACACATTTGGTACCATTATGAACTTAAATACTACTGTAGTCAAAAGACTAAATGGGTAAACACACAAACACATTTGTCTTCTTCCTGCATATTGTGAAACCAGTTTAATTTCTTCTTCTTCTTCTATCTATGGATCATGCAGAATTCCGAAGTTCTGTTTCACTCCTTGTTTTATACAATTATAAATAGGCTGCAGAACGGCTGGATGAGGTGTCATCAGCACACATAGGATGCTGCAAGGTGTATTACTCTTTTATGCTGGTCACCATCACTTAACTCCATTTTCTCAGTACCTACTTAAAACCACACTGCACTTTAGGAAAAGATGAACCCAGGAAAACTAACATATGTATGCAGGAGGAGTTCACTGATGAACACTTGACAGTATGACCTCAGACAGCATCAGACTGGCAGGAGAGTTGGTTTGGACTTCCCAGTCTATTCCATACCTAAATGACTGTGATGACAAAAGCATCCTTCTCCACCTGCAGCTGATCAAGAAAGATTGAGCTCTTTCCATGTAAAGAAGAAATTACTAAATGGCATGAATGGCCTCCTGACTTCTGCAACAAGTTTTTAGTAATTACATCACATTATTTGGAAAAAGCTGACCACATCTCCACAAATACTTTGCTTCTGTGTTCCAGTATTCTCCATTTTCTGCAGAGTTCCTTGCTTTAAACAAACGTCAGCTCCTAGTCTCTTGCCTTAATACAGAGGATCTCCACTGGGACCAGCTCTTGCCTTCTGCTACACAACCATGGCCTCACATCATTTCAGCAGAAAATTAAACTGTCAGACAACAGGAAAAAGCTCATGAGTGCAAATACAGCAGATTTCTCAGCAACTGAATCCATACCAGAAAACCTCTGAAAAAGTGGACTGGCCATTTTGAAAACCAAACATAAAATTGGTGTTCTAACTTGGTTTTCTCTTGAAAATGTGCTGTGCATGCAGAACAGATCCATACTTTCAGGGAAACAATACACACATGAAATTATCCTTACTGTATAGAAGGGAGGAAATATTTTTATTTCTATTTCTATTTCATGAGAGAAGAGATAATAACATGTTGCCTCTGTAAGCTAAAATTCCTTTAAATTTGAAAGGGCAAAATAATGAAGATCCTAACCTGAGCCAAGCACTTCACATTTACTGAAACCAATATCCTAAGAAATCCTGTATCCCAGGTAACCACTTCTCACAAAAGCTCCTAGAATTACAGCAAAAATTAAACAAAGAGTTAACATCTCACTTTGCCAGGTGCTAGAATTCAGGCTCATAGTTCAGTCTTTTTCTCCCAGGAAATGAAGTACCTACAGCTGCTTTTCAGCAACAACTCTGTTCATTATTAAAGAATAAATGAACCCTTAGTGTAAGACAGAGTGGCTTCTAGCTTCTTCAGCCAAAAAAATAATTTTTAACAGAATGTTCTTTTAGGGATCAAACTTAGAGGGAATAATCAAGGCCATAGAGAAAGATGAAGGAACCCCAAGGAAATCGTATTCTTTTATAAATGCCCTGTGTGTAAGCAGCAGTGCTAAAGAACTTCTGATTTAATTTGTATACAGTTCCCTCGAGACTTCTAGAAATTTCAGGTTTAATGATTAAATAATCATTCAGTGTAAAAGTTACCAAGATAACAGCACAGCTAGGAGATAACAAAAATATTCTGGCTGAATGAAGCATACTGAGTTGAAAGAATCAGACTGCTGAGGTACCCACTGCTGGTATACTAAACAAAGCTATTCTAATTATAAAGAAATAGAAAACAATAAAAAGCAATAAAATTGAAAGCTACAAGTGTTGAGAATAAACAGTTCCAGGCTTGGAATACTGTGACAAATGAATTTGGAGGTACTACACTTAATGTAAACACTTACAAATCAGTGCAGGTTTTTTATACTCTCAGGGGCCTTTCAGTGGGCCAACAAGTAAAGTGAAGGGCAAGTTCTTTACAACTAGCTGAAGCTCTCAGAGTTGTGCAGTACACACAAGCCAGTGTATAGATCATTCAAGTCTGGTGAACATTTTCCATCTTAAACATGCTCAAAGAGAAATCAAAAATATGAAGAAACTGAAAAGTCTGGATAATAATGGGATTTACACAAGAATGATCATCAAAATATGGAAAAGCTCCAGGAACTGCAAACAGCCAGATGCATAATAGACAAAAATGCTATTGATTGTAGCTCTGAGCACGCTACTGGTGTTTGTACTCCAATGCCTCTAATATTAGAGGGACCAGAGTTTAATAGTACTGTTTTATAGCAAAAAAACTTCTTCTGTGTAGCTCATTTGAAACTATTTTCACAGAAACAGTTAGGTGGGAAAAGACCTCTGAGATCATCAAGTCCAACCTCTGACTGGTCACTAGTTTGTCAACTAGACCACGGGACCAGTCTTTCTTTGAACACCTCCAGGGATGTGTTTAACAACCCATTCAGTGATGAAATTCCTCCTGATGTCCAACCAAAACCTCCACTGGCACAGCCTGAGGCCATGTCCTCTTTTCTTGTTGCTAGCTGCCTGAGAGACGAGGCTGATCCTACCTTGCTACAGCCTCCTTTCAGGAGCAATAAGGGCTCCCCTGGTCCTCCTTTCCTCCAGGCTAAACATCCCTCTGTGCCTCAGCTGCTCCTCATCAGACTTGTGCTCCAGACCCTTCCCCAGCTCCTCTGCCCTTCTCTGGACACACTGCAGCACCTTGTAGTGAGGGGCCTGAAACTGAAAGCTGATATATGCTTAATATCTTGGTGTATATTTGGTAAGCCAGTGCTACAAAGTGTCAGTGCAGAAGATTCATCCCTATCACAAGACTTGGAGCTCCACGGGCTCCACTGGTCTCACCTTAATCATGACAAGTCTGGAAAAAGACACGTTTTTGAGGAGTCATTTTAGGAACTGCATCCCAATCAGTTTTGTCTCAGAGGTGCACAGAGTGGTGCTTGCCCCTGGCAGTGACCAGGAGGGTCACTTAAACCTCAGACACCTGACCCAGGGGAGGCCTCTGTGGCTTTCGTGGCTCTACTCTCGTGCAACACGTGCACCTGATCCCTTCCCTTGCTGAATGTAAGAGAACAGCAAATAGAGCATTCATCAGGAATGCATCGCTTTCTAAGCAATAAAAATACTTCTCATATGGATGAAAGGTGGAATTCAAACTCTCAAGTCTCACAGCAATAGACATAAATTACAAAGACATTACTGCTTTAAACAAAAAATGGGATCCACCATTAGGCAGAAGAAAATCTGCCTAAGCAGAAAGTGGTTCATGTCTGCAGAGTGGCTGAAAGATCTGACACATCTCTGAGCTTGTTACAGCTTGTGCTGTAGCCCACTCCTCCCTCCAAGGATGAGGGAGGGTCAGGTATCAAGTCCCTGTAGATACTTCCAAGGGAAAATAATGTGTGATCTGCAGTTAGGAAGAGGATGTATAGTGACACTGTCAATATTCACACAGAATATCACTCACAGAAAAACACAATACTGTATTGATGATAACAAAACTGTCTAATATAGACACAAATTCCTAGTGAAACACACCTAGTAAGAAACAAGCTTTTAATATTTTCTTTTATTCTTTTTCAAGAACAGTTCAAAATAAAGTGTTTGCTATTATGCTGTCACCACTGAAAATCTAAGAAAAGGCACAGGGTAAGAGGGAAGATAAAAAAATTCAGTGAGCTGTTAATGAAATTTTAAGATCTTCCTCATCATATAAATCCATTCATAACTTCTAAGCAAAGTACACTCACCTCTGAAAATTAAAAAAAATTTTTAAATCAGTCAGACCTTCATTAATAAAAGTAGAAATATTACCACAGGTTTCAGCGGGCACAGCAGAAGACCCACAGCATATTTTTAGGCCCTCATGAAGTTAAATGTTTTTAACATAATACACCCATAAGGGTGAAGCCAGGTAATGACTACATGACTCTGTAGTCAGAGTTTAGAGACACCACATAAAAGCACTGTACAGAGAGCATGGGTAGCCTGTGGGACACAGAGAATGGCAGCTATACCAGAGACGGAGACTTTGCTCCCCTGTGCTGGTGCATCTGTCCCCCCTAGCATCTCTGTTAGAAGGCAAAGAGATACAGCAGACAGTTCCCAATACATGTCTGTGTCTGTACCAACTAAAGGATCAATGACTCAGCTGGAAGACAGAATAGTAAGTCTTCACTGGACACAATCCGCCCCAAAAATAAGAGGACAACATGAAGTCATGCCACTCCCAGTTCATTTTGTGCGGAACACAAAATAAAAACGTAGGTAAAAACCGTCCAAAAGTTATGATGCTAAACATTTGGTTGTTAGAAAAGGTGTACTTGCACATCCCTGATGGCTGGTAACAAATTGCTTCCATTAACCCAGCCAGCCCAGGGTTACATTAGTCCCTTCTGTTAAGTCACTTACGTATGCTCTACCCACTGCATCAATGTGCAATTTCATAACCCAGTCATTAAAGTGTGACTGCTAAAAAAGCTGTTAGCAGGGAAACCTTCTAACTTTCCCAGGACTTCTGTGAGATTTCTCTCCTTCTCTCTTTTTTCCCAAGCAAAATTATTAGAAACAATTCTAGGAGTTTTTGTAAACTAATTAGTATAGTGCAGCTGTGTACTTTGTTTTGGATTTCTTAGGAGATATTTTAGGATGAATGTTTTGAGGAATTGACCAATAGGTTTGGTAGGTAGCTAAGCTCAAGGTCAAGTTACCTCCTGCAGTTTTCTGTGAACATCAGAAGCAAGAAGAAAGAAGCAAAAAGCAAGCTACATTCATAGAGCCGTTCTGTATGTTAATAATGTTCATTTGCTTTGCCTTATGCACCCTGGACTCCATGTCATTGTTAATGAGACACTGCGACATTAAAGTGCGTCGATTTTACCTTAGGAAGGAAGGAAGGACAGAGGTAGTTCTAACTTTGCAGTCATGAAACCAACACCAGGAAGAAAAATGGAAAAGTTTCATTAAAAAGAAGTATTCATTAAAAATGGCAGCATGGGGATGTAAACGCAGAGTTCCTGCTGGCACCACTCATATGAGAAATGCACTAAGAAACCCAGTCATTGTGATTGCAACCAGTCTATAAATAGAGACAATTCCAATTGCTCATATAAATTATGCCTTTGCAAATGATCCCTCAGTCATGTTGTGTTTTGATTAAAGAGCCCTGCGTGAGAAGTGTGAAATGAACAGAAATGCCCCTGAAATTTGCTTCCTCTCTTGCACAATACAACCACCTGCCACCCCAACCTCCACCCAACCGAGCACCTTCTTTCTCATTCAAATCAATGGGACATATTCACTACTTTTCAAAAATAAGGCCTAGTCCTGAATACAAAAGTTTAAAAATTTATGACAGAAAACATCACTCACAATCAGCCAGTTCTACGTTTTGGGGTAGAGGAGGTTTTTTCTACTTAATAATTCAATCTTAATGTAAAGCTTTTAATGATAAATTTTAAAACTATTTTGTCACATACACAGTCCTTAAACTAAAAGTCACCTAACATTGAAATTGATTTTGTTTCAGCCTTGAAAATGTCACAGATATTGAAAGAACTTTGCTCCAACACCAAACAAGAATGACATTATGGTCAGAAGTGAACCACAAAATATTACACCCTAAGAATTATTTGCCAGAAATGTATGCATATGACAGAATTATGGGTATTATTGGCATTTTTCAGTAACCAAAATTATATAAGTCCAGTTACCTAAAGAATCACAGAATCATTAAGGTTGGAAAAGACCTCCAAAATCATCAAGTCCCACCTTTGACCTAATACCACCATACCCACTAAACGTATCATAGTGGCCCACATCGATTCACTTTTTGAACTCTTACAGGGAGAGAGACTCCACCACTTCCGTGGGCAGCCTGTTCCAATGCTTCACCACTCTTTAAGTGAATAAATTTTTCCCATATCCATGTGAAAACATTGGATATTTTTCCAATATCCAATGAATACCTGCCCTGGTGCAACTGAAGGTCATTTCCTCTTGTCAGTTGTTACCTGGGAGAAAAGACTGACCCCCACCTGGCCACAACCTCCTTTCAAGCAATTGTAGAAGCAATAAGGTCTCCCCTGAGCCTCCTTTTCTCCAGGCTGAACACCCCCAGCTCCCTCAGCTGCTCCTCATCAGAGGAGCTCCAGACCCTTCCCCAGCTCCATTGCCCTTCTCTGGATACACTCCAGAACCTCCATGTCTTTGTTGTAGTGAGGGGCCCAAAACTGAACACTGGTGTGTCCTTGCCAGTGCTAAGTACAGGAGAAAAGAGTTTTTTAATAGAATAAAAACATTCAGTAACTCCATCAACTCTACCTTTTTTTTTTTTTTTTGTGAAAAGTAAAGCTGGCACACTCTTGAAAAATTTACAATTCAAACCAAGCATTTCAAACAAGTGTCAGTGCACTACATCACAATTTCAAGTGTTTTCCACCCCAACTTGATCACCAAAATAAAAAATAAAAATTAAAAAATAAAAATTAAAAAATAGTTTGGGAAATTATTGCCACAACAACTGACAAAGAAAGCCAGTTGGCACCTCTGAGACCTTGTCTGCACAAGGCCTACTCAGAAAGAAAACATGTAAGAAATTTTACTTAGAAAGTTAGAATACAGAAATGAATGATAGTATGTGAGAAAATGGCTTATGGCTTTTAGGCAAATATAGCAAATACCATTACTTAGTGGACTGTACCTATTGTTAAATTTTTTTTTCAAATTAATTCCTTTTTTAACAAAATCATGAACATCATGTTCCACTTAAAGCATCTCTCTACACCAATAGTTACACACTCTATTTTGCTACATTTACCTAATTAAAAAAGCTAGAAAACAAAAACCATAAGGTTGTGTGCCATTTAATTAAGTACATTATATGTGAATTTCTGAGGACAGCTTTATGTTCTGTTAGGTGACAGTAATATTTCATCATTGTGGGGGCCAGAGCATCTACAGGAATTAAATTATTCCTGTTACTTTAAACTTTAAGTCTACAATTTCTTCACCATTCCACAGTCCAGTTCTGTGCAGAAGGTTTTAAGCAACTGGCATCCTGAGTCAGGTGTGAGGATACCATGAGCTGCACTGCAGTGTTCACGCATGGGCAAGGACTCCACAACGTGGTGGAAAAGGTGCAAAGACTTTATTGCGTATCCGAAATTCCCTTAAATACCAATAGAAAGACAGGAAATCACCTCATATAGACAGGAAATCACCTCATATAAACAGCAAATATGTTCACCTCAGTGTTCCCCAATCACCTGGAGTATTTCCCAGACATTGCCTATTATGGTGAAGAATAAACAATACCTTACAAGGTCAGAAACTGCAATTATCACATCTCATAGGGCTGACACTGTCCAGAAACCCACAATCCTCTCTCAGCCCATCCCCGGTGACCTGGCTGTAATCCCAGGATCACCTCCGGGTCAGAGAACGAGGCTCTCTCTTCGGCCAACAAGGCCTAATCTCTCTTCCAGCATACAGTGTAGCCCAACACTGCACAGCATTATCAGGTACAGAGTATTGGCATGGTGCTATATGTGCTATTTGTGTCAGACTGCAGCAAGGCAGCCTCTAATAGCAGGCAGTCTTTGTCTCCGTTATGCAGCACAGCTTTTATATTGTCACGCGCTTTAATCCTCCTTCCCTTTCAGGGCAGGTTTTCTGCAGAGATGGGAATGTGCACAGTGCAGGCAGTGAGGGTGTCTCACACCCAGCAAGCACTGCTGCTGGGCACTTGGTGGTAGGCGTACCACAAAGGATGTGAAATCCCACTTAATTGTTCTTTTTGACTGCACCAAGCACAGGCTTCCCACTCTTCTCTCCCAGGCCATTACTAACCCAGCGTATCAGCTACTGTCACGCTGTGTTACTCCTGCCTCTTTTTTGCTACTTGGCAGCTGTGTGCCCCCAGTTCTCCAAAAGACCTTTCAGTGTTTTTCACAAGTGGACCGTGTTTCTTGAACTGACCCATAAGAACTGTACCACTTTCCCTTCCTCATTCTTGCAACAGACCGCTTTCCTGGATGGCATATTACAGAAGCCAACTGTGCTGGTCTAATAAGCCCCATACATATTAGGATGAACTACGGGGCACTCCATGCTTGCTCTTCCTACAGAGTTTGACTTGTACAGCTACAAAATTCAATTAACAAAATGTACAGTCTTCACCAACACGCAATAACATATTCATGTCGTTAGGCACTACTGAACCACAATGACAATTTGGATTCTATGCTGTAATTACTCACGAACAAACTGATCCCAGGAGCACACCTTGGGAAGATCTTTTAGATTAGGATCTCATCTTTTTCAGTGTAATTATGCCACGCAGTAGGCGTAAGTATTTCTCTTTTCCTTTCTTAGCTGTCTTGCATTTGAAGCATTCCTTCACACTAACCATGAGAAAATGTGATTGATTCTGTGATATGTCTAAAAATCCTACAGAACAGTAGGTAAGCATTATATAGGGAGACATTTCTGCTATATTCTTTATAAATACATACACACACATTTTTGTCTGCTGTTGGCTGAATCTTTGACCTCATCTATTTGAGCCTAAACTCCAAACTCATGACGGCTGGCATTCTCCAGGAACTTATTCCCAAATGGATAGCATAAATGGGGCGGTTCTTTTAAAATAAAGAATAAGATTAGTGCTTATCTTCTCAGTAAGGAAAATGCCTGAAAAAATTAAACTGTGACCTGCATGACTACCTTTGATATTAGTATATTGCTATGATGATATATTATTATACATAATATAATATATTAAAATATTATTATATGATGGGATAGACAAAAAAAATGAACGAAAGAGCAGGTGTACTCAGCTCTGGACCAACCAATAGGTGTGAAAGTAGTCCCCAAACCAATGTTAGCAGGAGAAAGAAAGATGTCTCTTCCTGTTGCTCACTGGCAAGAATATGAGAGAGAGACTAGAAAGTAATTATTGTTTAGGAATTCCCCCTTTCAGTGTTCCAAGTCCCCAGCTCAGAGAACACAGTTTTGCTACAGTGCTGCTCCAATCTGAAGCTGTATTTCCAAACTCAGACTGTAATAGCAGGAGAGAAAAAGGCTGACAAGTAGGCGTTGAATTTGTGCCTTAAAAGATGCACTCATCACTTACTAGACTGCTCGCAAAACAATGTTAAGGATATAAACTCCCAATTTTGTTGCAGTGTGTAGCCGATGTTCAGTGTGAAAAATGGTTTCAAAGACTGACTGAAGCTTTGAGTTTAGGCTGATAGGGGTCCCTCTTCTGTGACTGGTTATTTAAAACTGAATCTCCACATTTTCATTATTTCCTTGCGTATCTAGAGGAGAAAGAGTGTTTCCATGCAATCTCAGGTTTAACAAGAAAACTAAACAAGGCTTTAACATTTCCATTTAATATTTCCTCCGACAAGTTCATTTTTCTTTATTTTCTCATGGAGTTCTGTTTCCTAGTCTATGTAATGAATACATACAATTTTCCTCGTGAGTGGATTGTGGCATTGTAGCAAAGAAAAATTGTAGCAATTTTTCATTTTGGCATGCTCATTATAATTCTTCACAATAATGGTGAAGACACCAGAAATCAATCTTTCTTACTTTCACACAAAATTGTTATTAGAACAAGAAAAGGAATTATTCACCTTAACCCATTAAGGGTGCATTCACATTAATACAACAAATACTATTATTCCATTTTGAACCACTTGCTATGTAAAACATGCCTTGTCTTACTCATCTTTTATCCTTCAGGAGCAATCTTCTATAGCATGCCGCATGAAGTCACAGATGGAATGGAATTGTTTTGGAAAACTGGTAAGCAGATACGACAGCCTACAGATTCATGCTCTATCAGTTACAGTGGAGGGAGCATACCTCCCTAACCTAACACAAGTGTGGAAGAACAATACAGCACAGCAACCAAAGAGGAGCTTATTGTAGACACAGACGCTGAAATATTTCAGAGAAGAAAGATCAGAACTATTAAATAATTACTATCAATACACAACTGCTCCAAATTTATTTTAAAATCCTTCCTCTTTCTTTTACCAACATGGATACACTCTCATTCAAAAAAAAAAACAACCGTTTTTTAATTTGTTTCAAAATCATGAGTTATGAGCATCCTGATGAAAGCATTGGAAGATTATCAGCTTATCTGATCATATGTTATTGGGATCTCTGAGATTATCAATAATGAATGTGAACTTAGAAGCAGGTTAGAACAGAAAACTCAGTATAATTGTTGAGGTTTAAGAATTTAGTGCTCCCACTGAGACTCTCTGAACCATGCTGCCACTCACTCATCTCCCCTCTGCAGCGGGCAGGAGAGGAGAACTGGAAGCACAAAAGGTAAAGATCATGGGCTGAGATTAGAACAATTTACTGGAAATAGCAATAAGGAAAGAACAGTAACAGAAACAATATTAATCAACAAAAATGCACAAAAAAGAGGGAGTGAATCACATGCAAAAAGTGCTCACCACGGATTCACCCTGACCACTCCCTCCAGCTCGGAGCC
Organism: Oriolus oriolus; assembly: GCA_013400235.1. Taxonomy (NCBI): domain Eukaryota; kingdom Metazoa; phylum Chordata; class Aves; order Passeriformes; family Corvidae; genus Oriolus; species Oriolus oriolus. The sequence goes on along the minus strand of VXBT01002535.1, from coordinate 390,436 downwards.
GGCGTTACCCAACCGCTTCTCCGGCTCGGAACCGGCACCACCACACCTACTCGCCCAGGCCAGGCTCAGCATGGTCCCAAACAGGACCATTCCCAAACAGTGGTACAGATGAGGCCACACTGCTGGGTGTGGGAAGGGCTTGGCATATAAATACAAGCTCTACTGTGACACTTTCCCATACCCATCTTATTTACAAGTTGTACACATAAAATTAGTTTAAAGGTATTGGTCAGTCAGTCTAACAATTTGATATCTTGCTAGGATATCATCTTCCTCAAACTGGCTAGGCAACAGTCCATTAAGACAAATTTGATTCATATTTCAACACTAATCTCTGGTTTATGTTTCATATGTCTGAAACAAGACCAGACCAAATAGCTGAAAAAACTACAATGGTTAAATTTTTTTGATACAAAACCACATGCAGAATGCTTTCCAAAGGTAATACTAAGACAGCAGGAAAACACAATTTCTAATAAATGAGGATACACAGTAATTTGTGAGCTCAAAACACAACTGTCCTCTTTTCTAAAGAAACAGTTGCTATCTAGCTTTACCAACTTGTGCAATTTAAAAATGATTACTCTGTACATTTTAGTCAGTTTATAAAATGCAGCCAAGGAATATGGGATTGCAAGGACATCTAAACAAACACAGAAATACAGATGAAATTTCAATAAATCATCTAAACCATTTATCTAAATCATCTATGCACTGATGCAGTATGAACTACACCTCTATTCCTTCAAGAAAAGGTCTTACCTTTCCTTAAAACTTCTGAGATAACAAAACATTCCTGTGCAGTTTAGTCTATTGCTTTACTAAGTATTTAGTCAGAGAGTTTTATTGAAGCAGAGTCTAAATATTTGTGTGTGTAAAAATTAGGCCAGTCGCTATTTGTTTATTTCCTTCATTCCCTGCCACCTCCCTGGGACAAACATTGAGAGCCCTCTCTATAGCAACCTAGTGCAGAACACAAGGTTTACGTATTTATTCCCACCATCTCCCTCTTTCCCTTCTCTTGCCTTCTTTCCTCCCTTCCTCCACCACCTCAAACTTTGCCTTATAGTATACATCTACTAAATCTCTTTTTCTTTTACCAAGTTTAAAGTCTTATGACAAAACAGCTTAAACATATCTGTATCTAAAACCTGGTGTGACATTAATTTGCAACAGTTCACCTATTTCTGTAACTCAGCTCCATCAATGGGCTCTGAAAAATTCATACTCAACCTCTGCTGATCATGTATACAAGGAAACACTTTGATACAACCTGCTAGAATCTACGGTTCAGGTTTTGGAGCTTTAAAAGAGGAATAAATGAATGTTGTCTGTGAACCACTTAAAAAGCTCCTGAAGTAACGCAGAGATAGCCCAAATTTTGTTTTCTTTTGAACAAGAATACTACTGTCCAACTATACACTGTAGTATGGAAGAGTTTTGGTACACATGCAATGCAGTCGAGAGAAGAAAAATTTTCATGGGCAGAATCTGTCACTGGAACAGCCAAAACAACTGAACCCAGATGGAGGCAGAAGAGCTTCTGAGCACACACACTCTTCAGATCTGCATCAAAAGCAACAAATCTCAAGGTAACAACAGGACAGGAACAAGTACTCCCAAGTTTAACATCATTATGTTATTTATCAGACATTCTGAATTAAAACAGTAGTTAGGAGTGGAGGCAAATGTGCTTGTTCTTTAAGCATCTCTAGGCCTGTGTTAATGTTTCATTTTTCTACAGGAACTGTTTTCAAATTGACAAAAAATATAAGAGGAGACAAAAGCAAATTAAAGACTTGTTTCTGTGACTGTCTCATTTGCAGAAGAAGTGCACAGCAAATAATTATGCAAGAGAAGCTAAAGAAAGGGAGCTGGATCACTTGATTATGGATTGCATGGGAAACAGCTTTTGTCACTAATTTTCCACAGACCCAAAAGTGTTGTGGGCAGATCAGTGAGATCAGTTCTTCATTCCCAAGAGTGAAAGAGTCAGCAGTGTGCCCTGGCAGCCAGGAGGGCCACCCGTGTCCTGGGGGGCATCAGGCACAGCATCACCAGCCGGGCAAGGGAGGGGATTGTCCCGCTCTGCTCTGCACTGGGGTAGCCTCACCTTGAGTCCTGGAGGCAGTTTTGGGTGCCTCAAAACAATAAAGATCTAAAGCTATTATAGAATGTCCAAAGGAGGGCTATGAAGATGGTGAAGGGTCTGAAGGAGAAAGCCAAGGAGTGGATGAGGTCACTTGACCTATTCAGCCTGGAGAAGAGGAGACTGAGGGGAGACCTCACAGCTGTTTACAGCTTCCTAACAAGGGGAAGGGGAGGGGCAGCCACTGATCTCTTCGCTGAGGTGACCAGTAACAGGACCCAAAGGAACAGCATGAAGCTGTGCCAGGGAGGTTTAGGTTGGACATTAGGAAAACTCTCTTCAGCCAGAGGGTGGTTGGGCTCTGGAACAGGCTCCCTAGGGAAATGGCCACAGCACCAAGTCTGATGGAGTTCAAGAAGTGTTTGGACAATGCCCTTGGGCACATTGTGTGACTCTTGGGGTATCCTGTGCAAGGGCCAGGAGTTGGACTTTCCTGCCAAATCAGGATATTCTATGATACATGTGCCTTAAGCAGGACCAGGACCAGACTCAAGCACAGCATTCTCCCTGGTAAGTGGCTCTAAGATGCCTACAGCTCAGTGCGCCACACCCTTATTGTTATACAGCAAAGGATTCGAGTGTTTCAATGGTGGTAATTTTAAGAAGGACCCTGACAAGGCACAATATGCCTTCTTTACTGTGCTCTGTTCATGCAGTGTAGATACACTCTCAAATTCTGACAGCACTTTTTCTTCTGGTTTTCCTCACCACAACAATGGCAACCTTAATGCTTAACTGAGTTTTAGCATTTGATAGCACTGTATGTCAGCTATGTCCTTGCTTATTTGAGAAATGTGACATATTAAGCATTTTAAATTTTGGATTAACTACATGTGTCTTACGAAAAAAGGTGAATCCAACATCACTTGAATTCAGTTTGGGGGTTATTCATCACTCGGAACAAGCAGAACCAGTAATTCTTGAAGAACTGGAATTACTGGTTTCTCAATAAAGTTCTTTAGTCTTCTTTCTTCTGTCTCTTGATATGCTTCTACAACAATGCTGCATCCTACCTGAGCATTTCAAAGGGGACTTTACAGTTCCTTTATTCCACACCATTATTTTTGGTACAACCCCAGCTTCTGCTTTACTCTATAAAAGGGAATAGCACTTCATTTCTGTAAGCTGCCTTTCTCCGACGACTTTTAATATGCCACAGGAAAGTGAGTGCCAATCTTTTAAAGAAAAACTCAATATAGTTGAGTTGATTGAAAATCACAAGTGAAATATTGTTCCTAGGGACATTTTCTATTCTTGGCCAGCTATGTCGACTTGCTCTTCCTAAATATTAGTTTATATGTAACCATTGAATCTAATATCACCTATGCTCTTCCATAATTTCAGAAAGCAATTAGCCATATCTTCACTAACAGGACTCCTGTAGTCTAAATGCAGTAAAATTCACCGTGTTTCTTAAGTACATTGTCGTGCTTCCTGTAGGAATTATTAAATTGAAAAGTAGCAGTGACATATATAAATGCTACTGTGGGCATGACTAATCCAGTTCACACAGTGGTTCAGGGTACTGCAGACCGAAACTTTTACTTTGTCACTTTCTTCCTAATGGCACCTTACACAAAGAAGAAGAATAAATTGTTCTGGCAAACTTGGTCCCAGATTTTCCCTTGTATGAGGCTGCACAGAACCTCCCTTGTCCTATCTGAAGGGGTGCCAAAATGCAGGCTCCTCTCAGACACCAGGCAGAGGCGTGAGCCCCGTGTGTCAGACACAGGGAGAGCTGACATCTCCATCTCCACAGCCGTGGGATGAGGGTGCAGCCAGCTAGGGCCGGTCCCTCCGCAGGGCCAGCCCTGTAAAGCGGCCTGTGGGGGATGAAGGGTGCAGGTGTGTGCCCAGGGTCGGATGTGGTGACGCTGTCCTGCTCCCAGCTGTGCAGCCACAAGGCTGCGAGGTCTGACAGGCAGCCCACCACTGATGTAACCACTACTCATAGTGATGCTCTAAAGTACTTGCTAACTTGCTTGTGAAGTGTTTCACTGTGTGTATGCAGTATTTTAGTTTAGGAAACACCTAAATTTAAGGTCATTATGCAGAGTGCTGGTTTTGTTGCATTATTCTAAGCTCCTGACAGTGTTTAATGGGACAGTTTACTTGTTTATCTATCTGTCATGGTTGAATGGAAATTAAAATTATCATAGCAAGGTAAGTACCTTATCCATTGCAAGAAAGTATCTGTCTATGTTCAGAAAGTGCATCTCTTGGCCACCTCAGCTTGTTCAGGAATTTCTACTAATTCTTCACCTCATGAACAATATTCACAGCTTTCTCTTCCACTTCATGCTGCTTCTACCTCCATGCTCCCCTTTTCCCCACATCCAAGTCTCTTGAGAGAATCTGTCTCAAGAGTTGTTTTCCTTTCTCTTCATCTTAGTGCCACCAGATTTTAAAAGAAAAATTAAGGACTAACTACTTGCAGCTGTCTCATTGTTCATTCTAGCTCTATAAAGTATTTTTAATCTCCTCTTCTTGCTAAACTCCTCTTTTTAAGGGTGTGATATCTATTATTCTTTGTGCATAGCCTAGAACAATGGAGTACATTATTAACTAGCCCGTGAGTAGCAATGTCACCAGCACTATGGTATAAGTGTATTTTATGTATAGAGCCCACATTGCATATACACACATATATGAATAAACACACATCAGAGATACCAAATTAGGTAGCTCAGTAGATTTTAAGAACTGGAATTCAGGAACAGTTAATTTACCCTAGCTTACTTCTGCTTTTTTCTTCTACATACCAATGACAGTTCATTAATAGATTCTCAGCATGTTAACAGGAGCAGCTGTTAAATAATAAATGCTGTACTGTATTATTTTCAGTAGGTGCTTCAGCAATTAAACTCTGGGTGCTTAATTTCTAGCTCAGTTAGGAAAAATAACTGTATCTTATGCAACCAAGTAAAATACGAGGCATTACCCAAAGAACAACAGAAACAACAAAATACCCATTGTAGAGAATTATTGTTCTCTGTGAGGAAATGTTGGGAACCCAATGCAAATCAACACATCAGAACCTCATGTATTTCTTTTTTATTTAAATCAATCCACCCTCAGGCAGCACAACTCCTAGGTCTGTGCAAGAGAAGTAGAGAGAACCTATGGGCTGAGGCATGACAAAAAGGGACCCTGAAGTCACAGGCTCCCAAAATCAGTCTGCAGTATCATTAATCAGATGCAGCATGAAACCACATTCTACAGCTAACTCTCTGAATATTCACCACTAGCTTGGAGTAATATTCACCAGAAGAAAATCTTCAAAAACACTCAAGAATCAACGATCTTGCACATTTCAAATTTCAAAATAACTCTTAGCCAAGCAGCCTAAAATTAAGAGAAATTCATATTTGAGGAGAAAAAATCCTACATTTCATTTGGTCTGCCTACATAACACATATGGCATTTCCTAAACATGAGAATCAGCTTTGGCTATTAAGCTACAAAGCATTAAAAAACCCCCAAACCTAACAGCTACTATCCAGCTTTTCCACTTGCAGGCTATCTTGATTGCCTTAGTCTACACAAACAATTGTTCAATTTAAAAAAAAGTATTTAAAAATATGGTTAGGACTGCAAACACCCCTGTGAAATGTTTATATTATCAGCATAGTCTGATTTATATTTTTCATTTTATAAATCAAGTTTCTTAAATGTACTGTACCTCTCTGATGGTCATTTATTGTTTGAGAAGAAAAGAACTATCACCTTTCACAGGCTTTCTTGTTTGAAAAATAGTTATTTTAACTATTAAAGCTACTAGTAAACTAAAGTTTTATTAACTTAATAAAATAGTACACATGGTAGACTGCAGTATTACCTTGTTCTAGCTTGAAATGTATTCACATGATTTACATCTGGACAATACTACACCATCTGACTCATTATTCTGAATAAGATAACTATTTTATCTCTCCACAACAGGACCAAAATACATGAAATATTAATTCCCCACAGAAATTATTTCCCCAATAATTGCACAAAAATTTCAGACTTATAACACGTTTTTAGTTTCCTTTTAAAAATAAATGTTAATTTAATATTAAAGAAACATTAAGAATAACTGATTAGAAGTTTTTTGTGTGCAAGTATTAGCTTTTCAAACAATCAAACTCTCTGAATGCAAAAGCTTATCACACATCTGTTAGAAGGACTGCATTCATTAACGTCAGCTATCAATCAGTCACAGTAGAACTCTCCTTAAAACATGAAATGTGATTTGCATAGAGGCCTGCTCACTGTTACTGAGCACTAGTTAACGAATCATTCCTTTCATTTCAAGGTACAGTACCTCATGGAGTATTATAATTACTTAAAGCATAAGAATATTTGGAATTAATTACATTTTCTTACTTTGTGCTACATATGTGAAGATGGTGATGCCCCGGCACAGGTTGCCCAGAGAAGCTGTGGATGCCCCATCCCTGGAAGTGTTCAAGGCAAGCTGGATGGGGCTTTGAGCAGCCTGGGATAGTGGAAGTTGTCCCTACCCATGCCAGGGGGTTGGAATTGGATGATCTTTAAGGTCCCTTCCAACCCAAACCATTGTGTGATTCTGTGATATGCTATGCACCAATCCTGCAAACTCCCTTTTTTCTCTACAGTTCCTCAGTAATCCTGAGGATTTTCACCAGTATTTTTACACTTACAAAGAACTACCTGACTGAGGTTGAAACTAGCAAAACTAGAAGTCTGGATAGACTTATTGCATTATGAAACACATTTATTAAATGACCTGAAGTTGAAAACGAAGAGCATTTTATACTTGGATGTTAAACTTGGCATGCTGAAATGACTAGGAACAGCTCACATCTCCTGCTCGCCTGACTCTTATGAGTCAGTCATGAGTCTCATTACATTTCACAGTGGCTTTTATGCCACAATTTCAGATTCATAATACTTTAAATAAATGAGATTCAGGTTCTGGGCCTCATGCTTCAAGAGAAAAAAGCCCTCAAAAATGAAGCCTAAAGGACATGACATAGCCGAACAATAAGGAAAGGTCAAGAGTATTAACTTTTAATGATACATAATTTGGAAGGATCTGTTACATGTGGTGGAAATAAGGTAAGGAGTTCTCTGAGCCAGCAAGAACCAAGTTAACTTGAAGAATACACAAACCAGCACCAGTCGAGGCAGACGCACACCCGGCACAACACACCACGACCACGGGAATGGTGCTTCCAGACCCAGTCTGCCAGCTCTGCACAGCACAACAACACACCATGCACACAAACCAGCTTGGGTCTGGAAAACAGTGAGACTTCCAACACAGTCGTACGTTTCCTCGTGCATAGCTGATCACGAAATTGCAGTTTCAAGTTGTCTGTGAAGTAAGCAAGGTAACCCTGTTCAGTTCTTGCTTTCAGCCTTCAGTTCTGCTAGGACTGATACTATTTTCTTTAAGCGGGGGTGGGAGGGGAAGTTTAGGTTTTTGATGAATTCCGCACCAACAAGAAGGGCTCGTGCAAGTTCCGTGACCTGAAACCTTGGCTACATTTTTCAGTAAAGCAGGCAACAAATTAGAGGTTAGCCCAAGCTCGTCATCTTTAAAGAACTTGGACTAATGTAATACTTCCAACCCGACAATCACTGTCGTGTAAAATGACAGCATAATGTTTCAACTATTACGTGGACAAATGAAACTTCATTCAACTGACCTGATGCACGTCTGGTGAATCGGTTTACCGCTGGAGCTGAAAGAAAACACAACATTTTGATTATTTTTGTCATAGTTTAACTTGCTTTAAACATAACAATTATATACTTCATTCAAAGTGTGACAACTACAAACACCTGATGAGCATTATTTTTGTATCTTTACAGGAATCCACTTGTATACACTTTAACTTTTAAGTAGCCTTGCAAGAGATGGTACATAGTAACTAAAACACTTTCAGGACCATTTTCAGCTTTCTAAGAGTTACTGTTACTTACTGCTGTTCATGACTGGATGTGAAACATTCAGATCTGCATTTCCATTATTTATTGTGTGCACAGAAACTGGCATCTTGCAAACAATAATGCAAGCAGGGATTAAAAAAATATGTCAAAAAATTACTTCACTTTTACAAAATATACCTATTGGAAATCTGGCCCCAAAAATATTCCTATAGAGAAAGAGATTAATTTGTAATCCCATTAAAAGATCAACTTTTGCTTTGAGTAACCTTTAAAACTCCTTGGGTAAGTCAATAACAATGCCAACCCCCACCAAAACCCCAGTGCAAATGTTTTATAGTGCCATCCTGGCACATCTCCAACTGCTGCAAACTTTCGTAATCAGACTCCTGTCTTGTTTCCAACTGGGAGAAACTGCAAAATACAACTTAAACCACATGGCTTTGCCTCTATTTCATTTCTAGGTTTACCAGCTTCTTCAAGAGTTACTAGAGATAAAATAGATAAACAGTTTTATGTTCTGCCTTCCAAACAGAACCTTCAGCCTTCTCCTAATTAGTAAAAAACACTGGTCTTGAACTCTACTTTCATGTGATGTATTAACTGCTGGAATAAACAGCAAGAAGAAAAACTGAATGACCTATTTTCAAATGTGGGCAGCAGCTACATTAAAAATGTATGCCCTTACAGTGCTTATTAATATTCAACCTTAAAAACTGCTCTTCATGGTTACACAGAACTGAAAAACGAAAAATATTGAACTTTTTTATTTTATCCCACTAAATTTTACACGGGAGTTATACATCATGACTTCAACACCTAAGCTAAGAGAAAAAAATTGCTGAGAAAAGAGACAGTAGCAACAACCTGAGACGCAAAATGACTCCTTACTCCTTTGGGGACAAAAAACCAGAGCAAAGCTACAATTTCCAAACCACAGCCCCAGATGGTTTGTGCAAGCACATACAGGAGTGACAGGTCCAAGTGGCAGAAAATACACTGGGAAACCCAACTACAGAGGTTTGGAGTGCTAGTCATGAGGAAGGAAACCTCTGGTTAATAAGCTGTGATGAACCTCAAATATGTATATAGATGAGCACAAGAGTAACATAACCAGCAAAATTATTTTGAAACATGAATTCTAATTCCCCTCAACAACTTTTCTTTTATATAAAAAGACAAAAAATGTAGTCACGTTTTTATCGAAGCAGACACCATATTTTATGCAACTGCTGTTTTGTAATATGGGGGCTGTTTGATTCCTCAAAACTGTTTATTTTGTGGGCCAAATTGATTTCAGGACATCAGTCATGACTGTCACCATCAGATGGCTGAGTTCTTTCCTCAAGCAAGTACATTTGCAGCAGGTCCCAGCAGATGTGCTCACATTTTAAAAAAATGGAATCTGACATATTTCTAACAAGAAAGCATAAAGTAATGTTTCGATCCCATTCAAAAGCTTTCCCCAAACTCAGGGAGGGCTTTGGCTGTCAGTTCTGTACATAATCTGTAGATATGAAGATTTAACTCCTCTAGACAGCTACCTCAGCACATTAAGAGAAAAAGGAACATGTAACACAAAACTAACATAATTTGAAACAAGTTACTGGGATTGCCAAAGACAAAAGTTCTTTTTCAGCTAGATAATTCTAATTTCACTCTTTTATTTGGCTGCAAGAAGCTTAATTTATTGTGCAATAGATTTTACAAATTGTTTACTGTTAGCAAAAAAGAAAAAAAGAAAAAAACAGCAAGAGTGTCAGAACCTTGATCAGCAATTATTTTTGAGCTTATGTGAATAATTAGTGTTTCAGCAGCAACCAGACAAGCCTTCCTGCCCAGACTGAGATTTCATGGAGGTCATCCAAATGTGCTACTGGGAGATTTAAAAGCAGAGCCCACACTTCTTTGTTATGGAGCAAGTTGAACTACTCTCTATTTCTCTGGTAGCAAATCAAAATATACTTTTGTTGTCCAGAGAGGTGGAAGCATTAGCATACAAGAAGGTCTCGGATAATAATCAGCCCTACAGGAGTTTAGCTGGTGTTTTCAGCACAAAGCAAATGTGTGGTAAACCAAGTTACTACGATGTCTGGCAGGATAAGCATAGTAAGGTGGGCAAAAGAAAGTCTTAAGATGCATTTTGCTGGAGGCATAAAACAAATACTAAATTATCTTTCAAACATGTCAGGAGTGGAAAGTCTTGGCTCAGAAACAAATGGACAAATCAATGGCAGAAATATTCAGTGAGGGGTATTAAATGTTCCTCCTGGAGCCACACAGCATCAGGAACTGCAGAGAGATTCCCAGGGAAGAAATACTACTTATTCTGCCTGTGATTACCATCTTCCATGGATATCTATTTTTAGCCACCATCCTTACAGAGTTCTGAGGTACTCTTAGGTTTGGACTGAGATGACTGTCCTGATTCACACAGCTCAAGTGAAAGAGAGACAGGGATGCCAATTGAAATCCCACTCACAGGACACAGGAATACTGCACTTAAATCCACAGGTTCAAGCCCCAAGCTAAACACACGTAGAAGTGGTGCTCAGGCACTGTGATTCCCACCCCGCTGCTTCAGCTGCTTCCCAACACTCTGCTCCCCTCTCCGCTCTCAGCCCTGTCCACAAGCAGGTTCTCAGGACTCTCAGTGCTGGCTGGCAGAGATTTGAGCTGCAGGCACAGCAGAAAGCAGCTGGCTCTGTGCTCTGCAGGCTGCCCAAGGACTGTTCCCCACAATGAGAAACGCAGGCAGCCTTGTTGGAGGGTTACCCCCATCCCCAATGACATGCCAGATGCAGCACTGCCGACGCACACCGGCTCACAGCTCCAGTCTTCCAGCAGGGCTAAACGTGGGAAGGCAACGTGCATGAGGCAATACCTATGTGGCTATTGAAGTTAACTCTGCAGCAGAAACACACTTAAGCTTAAAGGTTGTAGTGACATTGTGCTGAGGGCTGGTTGCTCAAAATGATTCAATCAAACAATTTGCTGGAAAAAAACACAGTAACTTACAGCGACACACGCATCCCCGCTAACCTGTGCAAAATGTAGAAGGAGCAAAACTCATGGATTGCAAAACCTCACCATTGCAAAAGGCAGGGATTTTTCCCAATAAAAGGTAAACATGTATGCAGATAAATGCAGAACACATCTAGTGACATTTAATATTTTTTTCAAGTATCAGAAAGGGTGTTGCACTGCAACAAACAATGTACAGCTGTGCACAGAGAATCTTGTCTACAAACATGGTGTCACTCCAATATTGAATGTGACTCTTCATGTTCCACTTTGTTTCAACCAAAATCTATTACAAACTTCACAGGGGGAAATTATCAGGGGGTGGGGTGGGTGTGTGTGAGAGAAATGACAGAGGTCTGTATCCTGATGAAGTTTTGATTAAATTACCATTTGAAAGTGCACAAACTCACGTGACATATTCCAGTAGTTTGACTGTGAGCACTACGTAAGAGAGAATTCCACCATCTGTCACTTGTTAGTAACTGAAAATCATGTTTGAAAATCCTTGCTCAGAGAACTGGACACAAGTACAGTTCCTAAAATGTTTTGGCAATACAGATCAAGCAAGTAAACAGAAGTAATTGGTAAATGATCAAGAGCAGCATAACTTTGTAAGTAGAGGAGGAAATGGGAGTCTGTGGGGTGGTGTGCAGAATAGCAAGACTAAGAAGATAATGCTAAGAAAAGATCCCTACCTGGGCATCCTCTAGATGGTTAACCTGTTCTGACAGCCTGAGCTGTCCCCTTTTGCAAACTCACTCACAATTTAAATGCTTTTGCGTCAGAGACTGCCAGAGATTCTTGTGCCACTAATGTCACCTGGAATGAGAAGCTAAACATATCGCAGATATTAGACATGCAGCCTTCCTAAGAAGTCAGGGACTGTAAGCCTGGGATTCAACAAGGGGCTCTGCATATCAGGGGCTGCTGAGGACATGCCTGAGCACTCTGAAACCAGACCTGTAAACTGGTGCTCCCTGCGGGTGTGCAAACCACAGCAAAGACACATCCCCTGCATGTGCCCAAGGCAAGGTGAGCACACCCCACTCCCTGCAGCTGCTCTGGGGGACAGAGGCCAACAGGAGACTGCTCAGTCTCCTGCTGCACTTACAGCAACCCAAGGTAATGATCTTTTAGAGAAAAACACACAAAGCCAAAATGCCTGCTCAGAGTGGCGAGGGCTGGCAGGGGATTAGTGATTAATCTTCAGTGTTAGTAAAAATTAAAACACTTTCCACAAGCCTCACTTTCAATTACCCACTGCATTTTTTTCATATGGCAAAGGACTAAACCCTCTTAAAAAAAAAAAAAAGAAAAACAAATAAGTCAAAAAACCCCTCAAAAAATAAATTAAGCTATTAGATGTTTCAAACCTTCAAATTTGGCAACTCATAGCCCCCCAAACCCCATCCTTACTTACAAAGCAGGAATACTGCTCATGTAGCTTAATGGATAGACAAAGAGGTTAAGAAACAGTGTCATATCCAAATCATACTTTCCTTTCTATCCTTTTGAGAGAAAAACTGTGTTAAAACTCTGAAGGATCTCACTGAGGTCAGTGGGTCAAACCTAGCCCAAATCTGAACAATAGACTGAGAACCTGCTCTCAACACAGTCTAATTTTATTCCATCTAACTCTAGTGTTTTCAGTAGACTTATTCCTAATTTAACTACAGTCTTTTCATCATATACCTCAAAATCTCAGGCTAAATTTTAACCAATGAGAATCATGGGTAGTATATGTTCCACCTTTTCAGTTCCAAGATTACCTATTTCTCAGAGGTCTCAACTTTCAGAGAAACTTTGAATTATGCTTGTTGCAATCATATTCCTATATTACACTAATTAATATTCACTTGTCTTCTTTCACAGATTATTAATCAGAATGACCTAATCAGAACAAGAGCAAAACCAAATCTAAATGAATGCCTCTCTAAAATACATGCTTTAGTCAGACTTATGTTTTTATGTCCCAAATGGAGGAAATACAGTTAACTCACCATTACCCAGGACAATGATAGGCTGGGACACCATGGATAATAACAGTAATTTGGAGCCCCTCTAATTTCCCTCCATCACAGGAAACTTCCACTTTATTTCAGGATTATTCCAGGTAGAATGATTATTTCAGAGGCTGAGACCAACACAAGATAATACAGTTATGTTAATGTACCTTCACACTGATACGACCTCACAAAATCTCAAGGAAAGCATGACAAACTCACTGACAGTTTGAAGAAATGACTCTGACAAAGAAGGGAGTTGTCAGGTCTATGGAGAATGGTTCTTTTCTCTGGGAAAGGCTATGACAACCGCGAGGAATGAGAAGAAGGGATGAGCACAGCAAATACACAGCTATTATTTGAAAGACAAGCAAACAGTCCTAGCAATACAGCAGTTAGATAGAGCATAGCTTTCAAAATATTTGTATTTCAATTTCTGGAAGTTTAACAGCCACAATAATACTTCAATGATGAAAGACGTGAGATATGTTTTATTATTTCCCTCACTGAATAAGTCAGTCTCAGAAGATGATTTTTTATTAAAAACAAAACTGAAGAAGAGCAGCATGTAGGCTTGGCCTTTACACAAAGAGAAAGGGTAAATCATAGCCACACAGGTGCATGCTGTATGTACCAGCAAGCCAAAGAACCTGACAGGTTAGACAGCAACACTGCCACCAAATTTCCCAGTAAACAAATCTTAGCATCTCAAGAATATCTGAAGCCCACTCCAAAACCCTGATTTACCTCTGGGAGGAATACCCATGATTCCTCAAAGGGTAGGATCTGCACAGACAGGGATGTGGCTCCATCCAAAGAAAGGTGTGTTGCTGGAAGGCATTGCAAGTACACACTTTCAGGAAGAAAGGGCTCCCTAAGGAGTCGAGACTGCTCCGTAGCCGGGGAGACAGAGTGCACACGGACACACACATTCATATACAGAGCAGAATGCAGGCAGTGAGGCGTGAAGGCAATGCAGGCTTTCAGTGAATCCTGTAGACTGACTGAGAAGCCAAAGATGAGGGAGAAACAGCACTATAGTGGTAGCATTTCTGTGCTACTGGAAGAAAAAGAGAGACAGAATAATTTGGCTGTTGCAAGAACAGTAGATGCTGGCAAGAAAAAATGGCTTCATCTCACGGGATGCCCTAAAATTTATTTATTTTTTAATTAAAAATGACATCTACAGATTTTAAAACCATCTGTACCAAAACAAATACATACATAATTATTACTGTCTCCGCAGACATCAAGACATCTACAAAAGGATTAAAATATACAGAAACCAGAATATCTCACTATCCCCATTTTTTTTAATAAGCAAAATAAACTAAATTTACATGAGGTTGTAGTCCTAAAATGCAGTTGAATTTCCAGGCTGCCAGCATGTACTGTGGGGTCATGTTGAGTTTCTCATCCACCAACACTCCCAAGTCTTCCTCCTCAGGGTTGCTTTCAATCCATTCTTTGCCCAGCCTGTGCTTGTGCCTCAGACTGCCCTGACACAGGTGCAGCACACCTTGCACTCAGCTGTGTTGAACTTCATGAGATTCTCACAGACCCCCTCTCAAACCGGTTAGGGTCCCTCTGGATCCCTTCCCTCCAGCGTGACAGCACCGCACAGCTCGGTGTTGTTGGCAAACGTGCCGAGGGCGCGCTCAGTCCCCGTCACTGACAAAGGTGTTAAACAGCACCAGTCCCAGGCCGGCCCCTGAGGAACCCCAGCCCTCACCGCTCTCCTCTCGGACATCGAGCTGTTGATCACAGCTCTTGAGTGCATCCAGCCATTATTATCCCTCCAATTGTTATCCATTGAGTAGTCAAATCCACGCCTCTCCAGTTGAGAGACAAGGATGTGATGCAAGACAGCGTCAAATGCTTTGCACAAATCTGTCTAAAGCTGCTCTTTCCGTATCCACCACTGTTACAGAAGGCCACCAAGTTTGTCAGGAATGATTTGCCCTTAGTGAAGCCATGTGGCTGTCACCAGTCACCTCCTTATTTTCCATGTATCCTTGCATAGTTTCCAGGAGGATCTGCTCCATGATCTTGCCAGACACTGAGGTGCAACTAACTGGCCTGTAGTTCCCCAGCTCTTCCTTTTTTCTCCATTTTTAGAAAAGGGGCTTATGTTTTCCCTTTTCCAGACAGTGAAAACTTCATTGGCTGCCATGACTTCTCAAATATGATGGATAGTGGCCTAGCCACTTCCTTGGCCAGGTCCCTTGGAGTCCATGGACGCATCTTATCAGGTCCCATTAACCTGTACACATGCAGGTTCCTCAGACAATATTGAACCTGACCTCCTACAGCAGGTGGTTCTTCATTCTCCCAGTTCCTTCTGGGACTTGAAGCCTTCTGCATCTTGGGTGCTGTGGCTGGAGCAATTGTCAGCAAAGATTGAGGCAAAAAAATTGTTATGTACCTTGTCCTTCTTCATATACAGATAATCAGGTCTCCCATTCCCTTCTGGAGAGGGCCCACGTTTTCCCTGGTCTTTCTTCTATCGTGAACGTATCTATAGAAGCTTTCTTTGTTGCCCTTGACACCCCTGGCCAGACTTAATCTTTCAGGGCTTTAGCTTTTGCAACCTGATCCCTGTCTGCTCAGACAATCCCTCTGTACTCCTCCCAGGCTATCCATCCTTGCTTCCACCTGCTGTAGGCTTCCTTTTTGTGTTTGAGTTTGTCCAGGAGCTCTTTGTTCATCCATAGAGGCCTCCTAGTGTTTTTACCTGACTTCCTCTTTGTTAGGATGCATCACTCCTCAGCTTGGAGGAGATAATTCTTGAATATTAACCACCTTTCTCAGGCTTCTCTTCCCTCCAGGGCTACATCCCATGGCCCTCTATCAAGCAGATCCCTGAATAGGCCAAAATCAGCTGTGCTGAAGTCCAGGGTATTGTGCTTGCTGTGCACCCTAATCACCACCCTCAGGATCTCAAACTCCACCACTTCATGGTCACTGCAGCCCAGGCTGCCCTGGAGCTTCACATTCCCCACCAGATCCTACTTGTTGGTGAGAACAAGGTCCAGCACAGAACCTCTCCTTGCTGGTTCCTCTGTGACTTGGAGGAGTCGCCATCAATGCATTCCAGGAATCTCCTGGATTGCTTATGCTCTGTTGTGTTGTCCTTCCAACAGGAACCAGGGTGGATGAAGTCCCCCATGAACACCAGGGGTTCTGAATGTGAGAATGCCCACAGAGGACCTCGTGTGCTTCCTGGCCTGGCAGCTGCAGCAGACCCCACTACAATGTCACCTCTCCCTGCCCTCCCTTTAATCCTGACCCGCAGGCTCTCGGTGGGCTCCTCTTTCCCCCACACTTTGCTCCACACACTCCAGCTGGTCACTGACACAGAGGGTAACACCCTCCCCTCATCTCTCCTGCCTGCCCTTCCTAAACAGCTGTGTCCATCCATTCCAGTCACAGGAGCCATCCCAGGACACAGGATCTCAGCCCTGCAGGTGTGCACGTGTCCCTAATTCCTCTTGTCTATCCCCTGTGCCGTGTGCGCTTGCACAGGGGCAGTGAAGCCGGGTCCCCAATGCAACTCACTGGCTGGAGTTATGCTGCAAGTTGTTTATTTAACCCATCAGAACACAAACCTTTAAAGAGATGGAAAGAAGTCTCTCCTACTTCATCAGTTAGAGATTTCAGCTCTTATGAATAATTGATGCTGTATGTAACTACAAACACTGAAAATAAAAATGTTAAATGCCTGCCTGATGTGTTAGACCAATGACCCAACACAGTGAAATGGGCTGTCACAGCCCATTATTGGGAATCAAAAACTGATCTTTTCCCACCCAAGCAGTTTGATCAAGATTTTGGGCTTTTTTTTTTCTTTACTTCTACTCTTTCAGGTTAATGGCCAATGTTAAAACAACAAAGTGAAGAGGCTGATGAGTTTTTCTATCTTGAACGTGCATCCTGTTACTTAGCATGTTTGCCCTTAGAAATTCATCCTTGTTATTGCTCGTGACCAGTATATTTGGTCATTGTCTTGTTAAAAGTAATCAGCGATCTAGATAAGAGGAAAAAAAATATATACATAATTTACAGCAACATTTCTATTCTTCTGTTACACCAGAGGGTAAAAAAGTTAATTTGTGTTAGAATTTGTCTAGGTACAAGTTGAAGATGTGTACCTGTGTGGAAATCCTGGCTTGGAGTGCTTGCTGCTCTCAACCCCAGATTACTCAGGATATATGATAGAAAGTAGTAGTGTGGATGAGAGAATTCTACCCACCAGAGACAATACCTCTTGAAAGCAAAACTGAGCCTAAAAATACCAATGGAATAAATGTAGGAGGGAGATTAGCCTTCCTAGGCCATGCCTTGGGCTACAAAGACCCAACACTTCCCACAGAGCCGAAACCCAAAACCTGCAGCCCTGCTTCAGCTGGTCACCACCTACAGATTCTGTTTTGTACAATTTACTGAATTGTCTATTTCTGCCTTAGCAGAGTGGGTTGGGGACTTTTAGTTTGTTAGGTTGGTTTTTTTTAACATGATCACTACACCCATCATCACTTGCAGTAACATCCTTCTTTGCTAATTTATTACCATCTCCAAGGGATATTCTCCTATAGCCAGAACATACTTTAAAATTGTTACCAAAAATCTGACATAAAATGTCAGTAATACTTACCCTCTTACCATCTCTAAATGGCTTCTTTTCACTTGAAATTTCATAAGCTATTTTAAGAATAATTTGGTTATTTGCTTTCTAACACTGCAATAGGCATTTCTAATGCCGCATAGGCATTTAGATCCATTTCGTGTTCTTTTCTGCTTTCTAATTTTGCTGCTTGGAGCATATATACTAATGTATGCATGCTTCCTATCAGAACAGGAGAAAAACTGGTCATTCTGCCAAAGCTCTACCAGCAATGCACAAATCAGTTGGGATCCTGTAAAGGATCAAATTGACATAATTGCTTCAGGTTCACCATCTCATAAAATAAAAAATCTGTACCTGTCCTTGAACCAATATTTCTGTCAAACTGAAAACTAGAGCACTGAAGATTTTACATGAATGACCTGTTCTCCTGATTTCCTTCCCTTAACCATTAGATAACAGTGCTTTCGGTCCTTNNNTGGTGGTGTTTGGGGGGGGGTGGGTGTGAGGGGGCATTGGTTTGTTTGATTGGTTTATTTTTTACAAAATTTTGGCCTGTGTCTTTTGTCTCTTGACAGTACCAGCAAGATATATTTATTACAAAGGAATAACATTGCAATCTCACTGATGGAAGTGGGCTGGAGAAGATGTCAGCATTCTTCTCTGAGGGAGTGCACCTTTGTGTAGAGTTTATAATTATCTCATCTATTTTATATCATTTGACAATGGTGAACATAACTGCTTTCTCCCATACACATTCACACTACCCATGTTTAATCTAAAGCCTCAAACCTTTTAAGACTCAGGCTTTCCTACTATTTTTCATGTTTTTGTCACTTTGCTATTAGGTTATTACAACAAATCCTACATGGGCAAACACCATTAAAAGTTTCCAAAGCAAAGATTTTATACAGAGACTGCTCGGTTCCTAGGACTACCTTGGCAGAAATGTGTGGTACAAAATACCTTGATGAAGCAGTGTATGAATATGTATCATCTGCAATCTGCATTGCCTGCTTATTCACTTCCTGGTGGAATGTAAGATTTTGGACTTGATGCATATTTTAAAGTTTGCATATTTTAAGAACATTACGTACTCAAAGGGAGTTTCTCTTGCATTCATGATAATTCATTCTCAGCTATTCAGATCTAAAATAGACAATTTTGTTCGCTTTCAGATCATGAGGCAAAGCACATTTTCCACACTTGGTTTTAGAGACAGGTTGAGAGAAGTACCTCATTAGAAAGCACAGTGACTATAAAGGAAAAAAAAATTTAAAGCCCAAACCCCAAGTGTTACTGCTTGAATACAATGAGAAGAATGGAATTGAGACTGTTCTAGAAAAAAAAAATTGAAAAAAAACCCCAACCAAACAAAATAAATATAAGCATCTAACTTGAAAAGTCATGACCAAAAAGAGAAGCTCCTAAGGAATGTTCTGTCCTCACTCCTACCATATAAAAGAAGCTTGTGGGTGATACTGATGGCAGGATAGCTCTTCCTTGACTCCAGCATATTGACTAATGAAACACCTAACAGTCCACAGGCAGAGCCTATCACCCATTTCCTAGTCAAATGTCCCACTGGTTAAACAACAAATAACATAATTCCCACATTAGACAAACTGTCCAGTGTCTGGCAGCCAACAAAACCAGTTAGTGAAATGACAAAATGAACGAGTCCCAGTGTCCTCCCACCAGCTGGGAACACATCTACTGAAGTCACTTGGTGGCTGACACCTTCCCCAAGCTCAGATCCTACAGGTCTGAGTGTGGCTACTGAGAACAGGTTTGGGATACTTCTGGGTTTTGTTTTTCCGTTTCTAGTTAATGCCTGTAGTCTGAGGCTGCAGACCTGGGCAACACCAGCAACAAAAGCCTGGGCTACAAAAAACCAGTGTAGAGATCTGACAGTTTGAGTCAAATGTAGAAGAGAGAGGAGAGAAGAGAAAAGAAAGTCCAAAATAGTTCGCTGATCTCTTCCCATATACGTGCAATGCTAAATTACTGCAAGCAGCTGTTGGGGATTACAGTGAAGCTGTTGGCCAAAGCACCCTTCATCATCTGGCCTTTACAGTTCTCAGGAGCAAGTGAATGAAACACAGCTGGTCCTGACAGCTGCACTCACTTCAACACAGGCCTTGAACACCATGGCAATACCTGCTCTAGTCTACTCTTGTGAACGCATAGAACAACATGAGTCCAAGGAGAAGGTGAGATACAGATTCAACTTGAATAATACAAGCATCTACCTCCCTTTCCAACAGTCAAAACCACTATCCACATCCACAAGATTACTGATGATGCCCTAACTATAGTGACCCCAGGTATGATTCAGTTTGACCTTCATGAATGTCTGTATGAGCCATGGAAGGGCATAGAGAAATCTACCAAAGAATGCCTAGTGACAGTGATACCTAAATGATTCCACAAATCTTCACAGGCTTAGTCTTGAGTTAGCTGCATGCTGGCCTGTTGAC
The DNA here is from genome assembly GCA_013400235.1 of Oriolus oriolus. Taxonomy (NCBI): domain Eukaryota; kingdom Metazoa; phylum Chordata; class Aves; order Passeriformes; family Corvidae; genus Oriolus; species Oriolus oriolus. Next base: position 370,237 of record VXBT01002535.1, on the reverse strand, counting down.
ATTGCTTCAGCAGCAATGCAATCAGGTGCTGCTGAAGACACGTGAGATCTGCCAGAGCAACTGAAGGACTGCAAATAACAACAAAAATCCATCAACAATGAGCTACTGTGACTTACAATAAAATAAATTATTGTTCTCTCTATTAATAAAGAACAACACAAAGGAGCATCACATTGACATATCATGCCGTCAACAGTGAACTGAGGATCTTACAAATGGCACCTCCAAAACTGAACAGCTAGCTGTTGTTTTTCCCTGAACTGGGCAGGTAGAGAACGGTGGCAACTGGGGATAACTACTTTCCAAGTGACTAGGCAGGACTTAGACCCATTGCCTTGTGATGGCCAGCAACTGAACAAAGGGCTCAGAAACAGAGCATGGGCCTCATCTCCATGATCACACCATCCTGATCCTGAAATCCCCACTCGAATGGCTAGCTCTCAGTTTTCAAACATGGCACCCCATTGTTGCTCTCTCTCTTCTCACAAATGTCGGCATGCAGAACGTGCTGCAGCTCACAGCACAATTTGTTGCACAGCCCAGTTGCTGTCTTGTACTCAGTCACGATACAACCATGCTGGTGTTTACATGACCAGGATCAAACAAAGACCCAAACTGCTGCATGTGACTGTCCCAATGCCAAGAGGCAAAAAGCAACCAATACAGTGCATGTGTGGTACAATGCCTTTGTTTAGCATCATTTTCCAGGTGTACACTCATATCAAACTGTTTTTCTCTTCCATAGTAATAACTCAGAACATCCCCAGATCATTCCAGGACTATACCCCAGACTACAGAGAATGAATATAGAGGTAAGTTGCCTGACTTGGTGTAGAGATTTTTGTGCCCCGAAAGTAAAATTTGTGTATAATTATGCCAAATACTGCAAATTGAGCCCCTTTATGTATCTTGTCTTAATTCTTAAACGGCTTCTTACCTGTGCCCCAATTATAGAATCTTTGAGGCCAAATAACTCATTTTTTTCAAGAGAATGGAGAGGCCAAACAGATCCCACAGCTGAACAGGCCTGTACGGACAGATTAATATGACGTGTCTTTTCTGTCCTGAATGAATAGACTCATGCAAGTGAGCTGAGGAGTGGCAAAGGAAGCTGCAGACACCAATTTATTTCAGTACCTTCTGCTGTGTTAATGTGAAACAGAGATACTGGCAGCATCTGAACAACATTCCCTGAGAAAAAAAGGGTGATCAAAGTATAGATACAAAGATCTATCTTCTATAATTTCTTTTCTTGATACTGCAGTAGCATTAAAAGCACTCTACGATGTGAAACTAAATCCCATTGTCTTTCAGCTCCCTTACTTGTGGATCACATTCAGAAATGTCTAGTAATGGCAAGTAGTGGATTTTTCAGCACTTCTCCATTTTGCTCAATAGTTTGGGCAGCACTTGAAAAGTTGCATCTGTTGTAAGTAAACTTCGGCATCACAGTCACTTTCACACCCATTTTGTTCTTTCCTTGGCTAGGGATGCTTGAGAACATTGTCCTGACTTCCTTCAGTAACTATCTGTGAGATTCCTACCAGGGGCCAACTTTCCATGACTCTTGATAGCAAAACTCTCCAACAGGCTGATTAGTCATCAGGCAATGAAATAATTCTTGGCATAAAATAATGGTCTTCCAACAGAGGGCTTTGAAAAACAAACAAACAACGAACAAACCAAAACCAAACAAAACCTACTATGCTTCCATTTTGGATTCCATAGCAAAATTACATGTGATAATTACACCATTACCTGAAACACAGCTAAAACCAACCATATCAAATGTCATGGGTAGTGTACCCAAAGACCCCTTCCCTCTAGACCCATCCAAGAAGTCCAACACACACATTTTCACATTGCCTATTTACACTTACCTACCTGGGAAGACGATCCAAGATTTCAGTACTGAACAGGAATATACAGAGCCAGAATAAAGGCAGACTAGAGCATGCGGAAGATCTGGAATCTTGCTCAGGCTCTCTGCTTTGGGAAATGGCTGAAATGCTTTAATCTGTGTCTGACAAAGTGCTACTTGTCCTGACAGTCTTCCCCCAACCTACACTGCCTTTCAAGAAATTCAATTTCTTTTAGAGCAGGTAAAGAGAAAATGTCCAGACTGCATTAAAAGGGGAAAACAAAAAACTAAGGGATGAGCCTGCCTGACTGGTTACATGGCAGACTAGCAACCCACACCTCTGAAAAAAATGTCCTACTTTCCAGGCTGTGCCATATTCCAAGGGCAAGCACTAAAAATTCTTCTCTTGAAGCCAAGACAATGTGCAAACAAGCATGCTAAAAATCATACTGGCCTAGTGATCTGGATATTCAAGTGTCCACAAAGATAGGCTAGAGTCTCTTCAACAACTTACCGGAACACACATGCTTTACATTAAACCCTCAGTAGAAAAAAAACCCAATCCATTTTTGTAAATTAAATTGGAATTTTCTAACATTTCTGCCTTGCTTTCTCAAAAAATAAAAAAACCCAAAAAACCCAAAACTCACACAGACTGCTTTAGGATGTTTCTGAAATTAAAGGACACTCAGTTCATAAGCCAGGACAAATATAACTTTTCACTTACATTCCCAGCATTCACATTAGGTTACTGCAAGGGAATATGAGGAGTTTAAAATTATTTTGGGCAAGAAAAAAAAATTAATTCTTCTTTTTGTCCTAATGGTGGATTAAAAAATACAAAACATAAAGTTACGAAAAAGTACAACTCTGTTTTTTTTTAAAAAAAGACAATGACTTAAGACTAAAAATTTATTCACCTTTTATAGGCTGAGTCAATACATGACCTTTATATCAAGGGTGACCCAAAGAGCACATGGTTTAGTGTAGGATTCTGTAATAGTCATATGGCAGGAGCCGATATAAACACAAGTGCCCTTCGTATAAACAATTTCGTAAATGACAGTATGAGTTAGGAATATCAAGTAATGCAATCTCTTCAGTGTCCAGACTGTTCTGCATTTCCTTCCTGTAAGGCTGAGCTGGAGCTGCTCTGCTCGGCTTGGGAAGGGCTGGCTGTTGGGGATGCAGCTCTCCAAGGCCATCCCCAGCGTGTCCTACTCCCTACAAAGGCCAATCCCACTTGGGGCAGCTGCTGGCCAGGCAAACAGCTTTGCCTTTTCCTGCTCCCTGAGGCTCATGCAGAATTTCCATCTGCAGTGTGCCCCATGTCTCTGCCCACCCCCCCCCACTCCCCAGAGGGTTCATGCCCTTTTGGGGACATGCTCTTCTTTCCACCAGAGCACAAAGCTATGGTTACCAAAAATCTTATCAGCACTCTTCTGTGGGAAAACCAGGAAGAAATCAAGCTGGCCCAGATATAATCTGTGCAGGATGATGGCAAAATTCTCTAAAGCTTTCTCAGGTTTATTACACTTTGAAGGGCAGTCTTTGTAGCCTAACCAAACCATACAGGTCTCCTCTGTTTACAAGGGCTTTGCTGATTGCTCATGTATTCCTGCACTTTTCAGTCAAAGATAAACACGTTATTTTCTATATTTGGCCAGAAAAAAATGATGTATCAGAAAAAAATGTCTTAAATCCTAGCATCAGCTGGGCCCTGGCCTCTAAGATATAGAAGATTTTTCAAGTATTGTAGGCAAACAACGCTACATGAGCCCTTCACACACACACTGCTACTGCTGCAAGCTGGGAATGGCAAATATTCCATTTCACCAAGTTACAGGCACCAGTGCAAATTACTCAAAGGCACACAGCAAATCTGTGACACACATGCAGATTTAACCTAATTCGTCTTAACTCTCAGAGGCCAATTTTAATTTGTGGATCATTCTTCCTTAAAGGATAGTTATCAAGGGATGAGATTAGAATAGACCAAACCTTAGCCTTCAGTCTAAATTCCTTTGTCTTCCATATTTCATCCAGACCCACAGAGTATTAAAATGAATTTTTTTCCCACAATTTTCAAGTATCTCTTATGACTGGTAGGATATGGGAAGTTACCCTCAGTTGCTATACTGCACCACATATAATCATTTAAAGATGTTATTATCACTAGTTTGATGTACTACAAGAGCTTCATCAGGCCATGTACATATTTTCTAAAGCATGTAGTTTCACAGGCACTGTCGGTGCTCCTGTATCATGACCTTAAAATTTCTGGAAGTACTATAGCTGAACACTACCCAGTTTTACAGACATGCCAATAATTCTGATTAACATGCCTCTTCCATTTGTTTTCACACCTCCAGTGCAAAATTCTCTCTTTTGCTTTTAAAACAAGAAGTTACTTAGAAATCAAACCATTTCCATAGAATGTGTAGGATCTGAACAAGGAAAAACAGCAGTCAAATGAAAGTAATATGTATTATCTTAGATATGAAAACTACTGGTCACCAAAAATACTTTTTTGAAACTGAGAACTATGATTAATCTTTCTTTTGATGCAAACAGAAAAAAAAGTGACAGTTTTGTATCCAGTGCCAAGTTTCACCTCACATTCTCACTGGAATTTGTGTAACTTTCCAGCCACAAACTACAAAACTTCAATCTTCTTTCCACTCCCTTAGGCACAATCAGTTGTATGCATCTGATCCTCACTCTAGGGACACAGAACCCCACATCAAACAGGAGAAGTTACTCCTAGAAAAAATTGAAACTCTTCAATCTCTAATGCACAATTTGTGCAAGAAAGGCATGTGGCTACTTTCAGGGGGAAAAAAAATTCTGCCTAAAGCGTACTGCATTAAAAGCTCTTGCTAAGACAAAAGCTAAATTCACCCCTTCATCTGAAAAAATAAAAAGGTACCTCTACAGCTCTGTAAACTGGTTTGTCCTGGAATGCAGAACACAAATTAAACAATGTCAGTTCCTAGCCAGAAGTAAATATAAAGTAGGGTTTCCAGGGTTTCCAGAATAAATGCATACAGCTTATTGGCTCTGCCTTTACATTTTTAAAACAGCACATGTCTATATTCTGACCTTTGTACATTTTCCAAATGAAAACAAAACAAAACAAAAACATCTAAGTAATACTTTTCAGCAATAACCAGGCTCCTGTTACTTTTAGAGTGTCAGGCACAGTCAGGAAACTGCTCCAAGTGTCACAGCAATTATGTTTCTGTTTTTAATATTTAGGAAGAAAGAGTGCTGTTCCACAGAACCTGGTCTGTCGATTTTAAATTGGTTTCAGCACAAGCCATTCAAACACTGGAAACAAGCAAGGGCAATTTCATTTTGCAAGTAATACACAAATTCCTTAACAAAAGAAAAAACTGAACTTGCTCTACAATTTTCAATTGAATTTAACAATGAGAAAAGCCTCAAAGGAAAGAAGTTCCTAGTAATTTGTGAAAAATAGAAGCTGATACCAAACTAGTACCTACCATGAAGGGCAGGTCACATAGATGCAGTCTTGGCCTGCCAGCTGATCAGTACTAGACACTCCCAACATCAGTACTAGATGGCTCTGAACCAGACACTCAGGTGCTTCCTCCACCTGAACACTGCAGTGCACCTTTAGAATCCACTTCTTCCTGAATCCGACTCAGCTTTGCAAGGGAACAGTACACACCCCACACCATATATCCACTGCCCCTTTCAGGCCATATATCCACTGCCCCTTTCAGGCCATATACCCACTGCCCCTTTCAGGCCATACACCCACTGCCCCTTTCAGGCCATACACCCACTGCCCCTTTCAGGCCATCAAGCTGGATTGGTTTGTTTTCACCCCAACTGAACTGAACCCACACCAATCAACCAGAGTGCTGGAATAAATTCACACTATGGTTTAAAGAAACAAAGAAGGCATGTGCCAGTTTGTATGTTCAGAGCTGCGTGGTCAGTTTTATTACTGAGTATTTACAGCTGTGTAGTAACTTCAGCAAATCAAACATCAAAACTTTAAAAATAAAATTCACTGGAAAGGACATTGCAATAGATGGCAAAGGTGAGACATCAGATTGCAACGTACTGACCACAACCACAAACAATACCTGCTTTCTCAGAAGCTAAACACATCTCAGCAAGCACAGAAAGCTCTACGCTCATAAAAAGAACAAAAATAATTCTGCTTAAAGGTTGAATTTCCCCATGGCAGTGGAATGATGCCCTGCTTGTGCCCATGACAGTGGGGGGCCTCTAGCAGTGCCTGCTGGGACAGATCCCTCCTGAGGGGTGGGACCACAGGCCAGCTCCCAGAAAAGGGACCCTGGGTCTGTCACCTCCAAGCTAGAAGAGGCAACAAATCACCTGCTTTATTAGGGAGAAGCACTAATATTCTCCTTAACCTGTAGGATTTAAGGACATCTTTCTGAAGCTCATTTACATGTTTAGTTTTGATTCTGTCAAGGATCCAGATGCTATAGTGGCAGAATTCTTCCAGAGTTAGACACAAAAACATTTTTCTAACAGGAAAAAGCATATTTCAGTAAGCCCCAATGAGGCACAGACTGACACCAAGATGACTACAATGATCTGGATCCAAGAGTACTTGTCTCCTGCTCTGAAAGGCCTATACATGCACCAGACATCAGCTCAGTCCCAGATGGTCTTATGTTATCTGGTGTTAAAGCCCTGGAGACAGTGAGTGTCACGCTAGAATTCTAAATATCAACCTGACTCCTTTTGACTGAGAAGGGTGATCGCACACATTCCTGTGATTTACCTCCCATTGCTGTAAAACAGACCTGCAAATAATACTTTATCTCAAAACAAGGGAAATGGATCTTAGCCCATGATTGAGCACCTGGATAAAGAGCAGGTCAAGCAACCTTCCTAATTTCACACACTGTTAAAAAAAAAATAAAAGCAAAAGAAGGAAAACAAAACACTTGATACCCTCTTAACAGCAACAAAAGGTGAAAACCAGGAATTGTTCTTACTGTCTTTTACTGTATCCTATTACCATTTGTTTCTTTTTGCTTGTCATTTTTTGTTTTTTGTTTTTTTTTATTCCAGTGCATGAGAAAGATCTTTCAGCCAAAAAAAAAGGTTGAGATGGAAGAAGTAGGTTGCAACTCATTGCTGTACTTTTGTGCTCCATATAACCTTCCCAGGAAAACTCTCTTTGGTGGAAATGGATCAACAACATCCAATTTTGGCAGTAGCAAGAAACTTGGGTCGTTTTAGCAGTATTTACAGAAGTTCTTGTTGAGATACTCCTTGAATTCCCAAAAACAAAGTCAGAGAAGAGGACAAACACCTACATATTTGCATGGAAAGCGTAACTTCCTCTCACAACCTCGAACTGTTCTTTGATTAGATTTCCCAAGATCCCAAGACTTCCCAATATCCCTATACCTCCCAAACTCTGCATCTGTGCTTAATGAAATAATTTGAAGAATGGACTTGAAGAAAGTATGACATTGTTCCTCTTTTCTTTGCAAATTTTTTTGAGGCCATAAACTGAATTAATTACAGATGAGCCATGTTCATATGACAATATATTCCGGATAGACAGCAAACTAGGGTGCACTTAAATCAGTGACTCCATTTTATTCCTGACACTAAGAAGGCAAAGCCAGAAGAACAAATTACTTCTTTTTGCAAGGTGGATAATGGAAATGAATCTAAATCTACTCCCACCTCAACTGCCAGCAGCAGCTACATTCCAATAGAAGGGGAAAACTGACAGCTTAGCAAAGGAGACATGCAGAAAAATACTGCAGATAAATTTTTTAACAAGAATTGAAATTAGTAGTATCTAAGAATATATAACCATCTATCTTCTTTTAAACCAATTTTTTATATGTGCATTAGGCATTAAAAAGTATTTCCTGTAGGCTGAAGCAACAGGAAGGAAAGCAGGCTGTTAACTTTGTATTTAAATTACCTCACAGATGCTTAAATATTGTAGTGGTGAAGGCTAGATCAAAGTTTCTCATGTTTAGACTACCTATTAAAAACCAGTAGGGAGAGACAAATTAGCAGCTAAAAGATGGCTTTTAGAGAAAGATGCCCAAATGCTACTCAAAGGTATTGAACAAAATGGCTGAAAAGAAAAAGCACTATGCATTCAAAACTGGAAAATAAAAACCCCCAAAACAGAATTAAAGATAAAATGATGACTGGGTCTAGTACTAAAGAGACTCATGATGAAACAGATCGATAAAGCTACCAGGTCCTAATTTCTCAGTTTCAGTAGAAATCAGGCATCACTGGGGACAAAAAATAAACCTCTCCCTCTAATGTTCAATATCATCAATTATTAAGAATATACAATTTTCAAAACTCATTCATGATGAAAAAATGGGTTTATTACAATAGTAGAAAACATTATGTTTGAAGCCTGAATAAAATTTTAATATACGTCTATAGCACATATTGTAATTGTTTCTGACTGCAAGCGTGATGGATACCACAAACACTGTTTTGGAAGAGAATAAGAAATCTCAGGACAATTCCAGCCCTCAATTAGACAAAGTTTTTGTCATATTAACCATTGTTAATACAGGAGAAAAACGTATTTACCAGCTTTTAGACATTCACTTTCAAGGTGTTAAACAGAAAAATTTCTGGATCAACACTTATTTCAAGGACTTGTGGTATTAGCCTGCATTTTTTAGCAAAGGCAGTTACTGGCCCAAAGATGGACATCTTCAGCATCAATGAAAAGTGTGACAGCTTCAGAGAGGACATAAAAGGGAACAATTTCAGTGGTAAAAATAATGGGAAAGAAATTAGAAGGACCAGATCAGTGCAGTAACAACATATATTCATATGCGAGGTCATCCAGAAAAAGGCCATAGCAAAGCTGTCATGGACAGCTTGAGTTCAAGTTAACCCATATCCTGCAACACTTACAAATGCCTTATAACTGATGGCAATGAATTTTGGTTTTCACACTAGCATTACAAACTATCATTAAAATCAGAACGGGAGAACACACCAAGCCTTTCAGGCTGTGTTCTTGGGCAGGCAAGTCTGAATGCTTGCACTTGGTTCCACCTTGTATTCATCCCAGCACTGAGAATTCAGTACATCTTTTATTTATAGTCTACACTGAGGCTTTGCATGGAATGTTTTCTTTCCAGTGTTGGGCAAGGATTTCTTTTCTTCCTGTCTGGTGTGCTTTACAATGGACATGTCTGCTAAAAAGATATTATATGAAAACACTACTACTATTCATAAAAATATGTTTGACATCTGCATCACAGGGATTCAGAACGGATTGATGCTGTTATAAAAATCTTTACACAAGCAGGATGGTATCTGGAACGACTGAGCAGGAAAGATCATGTTACTTCTCCTTTCAAAATCTATTTTATACAGCAATTTTCTAGACCCTCCATTAAGGAAGCCTTCATAATATTTACTAATTGTCCCTTTTAGCCTAGCTTTACAAAAACCACTTCAGTCATATAACTGGAACAGTATGTGTAAGAAAGATATTCTCATTATCAGCCTTTACCTGCTCAAGCTCTCAGCTTCAAATTCTTGCTCTGATGATTTTTTTCTTAATCTCATTAAGCAGAGTAATTTAAGAGTCAAACACATAAGTGAAAAACACTTTCTGCTGTTACAGCTTGCTTTTTACCACTCAACCTTCCATTATCCAGAGCGTTATAGCACAATAAAGCAATGTTGACTAAATTAAAATTAGGATTTTTTTTTGTTCTATTCTTTACAATTTTAAAATTATTTTTATAATTTTATCTGTGGTCCACAAAGTACTTTTCTGAGCAGCAATGCTAAAAGGATGTCATTTATGGAAAGGATGGCAAACTGCCACATGGCTGTTGTACAGGTCATTCTGAGGATACCTTGTACCTATAACCTGCATTTTACTCCTATGCACTTCACACACCCTTGCCTGTCTCCATCCCCCTTCATTTCAGACCTCCCACATTTTTGTATCACGTGGTATCATTTGAAATGCTGAATGAGGCACTGGACATTGGATTAACCTCATCTTTTTTATGTAACCCCAAAACTCTATGTCTTCTGGGTTACTTGCTGCATCGATTTAAATCTGGATTCGTGTATCACACTGCCTAGAAACTGCAAATAGAAATTCTGTGTGAGTACTTCTGCTGTTTTTATCACCAAGTGCACAAAAACTTAAAACAGAGCTCCTCAAATTTTTTAATGAAAAACCAAATCAATAAACATGATGCTTTTCTACAAGGAAAATGTACTAACACCAGTCAATTAGAAAAGCAAAAATAGAAAACAAAGCACACTCAAAGCCAAATTTCACCCTCTTCTACAAAGTCTTGTTTAATACTATGAGTGAAAACTGATCTACAGACCAAAAAATGTATTCAGTAAAGAAAAAAATTAAATAAAACCCCACGTTTGTAATTACTTGTCATGATCAAAACATCCTGTTCAGTTCCATGCAGTAAATGGGTTATCATTCCTACACAGCACATGAAAGGGTTAGCCTAAAAGGGTTCCCTGAAAGGATAAGGGGTTTCAGTATAAAACCCTTATATAAAGCTATCTAGACTTACCAGTATCATCATCCAATGTCCCAAAGAAAAGGAAAAAAAATTATATTTCCCTTAGAATTCTCATAAGACTACTTTCAAACAATACCATAATTATGGATGTTTATGGTAATATCTACTTATAGACAAGCTTATTTCTTTTACAGGTTTATCTAGCATGTAGTAGTTAATGTATACATAGACTTCATCTTTTATGCACCCACATCCACAAAACAACCTACAATATCAAACAGATTATATGACAAATGTATCATCCCTAGTAAAATCACCTCTTCTTCTTCTAATTTATGTATGTCAAGACCTATTCCAGCAGCAGAGAATACTGAGCCATTTTTAATGGCTCTTTTTCTCAAACTCTTCTCCCTCCTTCATTCACTTTTTAAAAATCTCTCACCCTTTTAAAGCACAGAGCTTCAGTATAATTGCACTCGCTCGAAGCTCATAATAGCAGCCCAAACCTGGGATGGGAATAGTTTCGCTGCAGCATGACTTTAAGGCATTTCCATAAAATAATAGTTGGTGAAATAATCTCTGTGACTTGCATTAAGCATTAAAAGAAGGAACGTTTCACCATGTTTGTTATGTACTGTTCAATATTTCATTTCTCCATCAGCACCTTCTTAGCTGTCTATGAAGATGGCAGCTGTACCCACATGCCTATTGACTTTCTTGATGATGACCACTACTGTTATTTTAAAACAGAAAATGTCTGAAAACAATCTGAATTCTCTATAAAAAACTTGAGTTGAAACTTTCATTAAAGTACGAGCGTAATAAGGCTCCAGACACAGAAATGTGAGAGATGACCATGCCAAAACATTTAAAAGATCTCTCAACATCAGATGATCAAGTTCACATCCATACAATGCATTGACCACTGATTTTAGCTTTCACATTTATGCTCTTCTGAAATATATTTAGAAGCCAAACAGAACCTCAGTAGAAAATTCAGGACATAAATTTAGGAGACCAGGGATGTATCTGGGTAGAAAAATAAGGGCAGAGAATTTACTGTGCTCTCTCTCCCTCACATGTGCTGTCTTCCTTTATCTTTCTCCCCTTACTTCAGTTCTGTATCTCCTCCTTCCTCTTGTTTTCACCTTTGTGTTTCCCTTACCACACACTGACTCCTCTCCTACCTCTGTGTCCTGCCTTCCACCTTGCCTTCTTGTTTCTTTCATCACTGTCCCAACGAACGAAATTTCCCAATCTAGAGGTCATCTTTGATATCTGAAAACCAGAAGTGCAGCAGCAGCCTGTACCTTGATTAATCTGTACCTCGTGACCTAAATGTGTGATTTCCAAACCATATGTTCCAGATTTACAGGAGCAGTTAAGGCCAATAAGTCTGCAGAGATTTGACTGTTTAGGTAGATTTCATGCAGACTGAGGGAACTGGACAGAACTAGAGAACATAATGCAATACTTTTGCATAACAGACTTGGCATAAACCACGGGATATACATGTATTAAACCAAGCTTAACTTCCTGACAGATGCATGAAGCACCTCTGGGCAGGTTACAAACACCAGGTCATTATGCTGTAGGACTACATTCTAAAAACACACACTCCCCTAGTGTCCAGAAATGAATCTTTATTCTGCTTACCAAGCAGGGAAATAAATTGTTTTTTCTGTTCACTTAAATGCATAAACAGGAGTAAACACAGGGACCAAAAAATACAAGGTTTCTTCGGAAAACTGAAATGAAGTCAGCAAGTAAAACAATGCTCCTAGAGAGTTCCTGAGGAAGCCAGTTTTCCTTTGAAACAGACATGATATAAGCAAGAAACTGAGTGCTGCTGTGCAAATGTTAGTACTGACACTGCTTATAGGTTGTAACTCACAATGCAATCACTACAATCCCATGCCAGCGAAATTTTATGTCTTCCTATATGTACTGAATTAATGCTGTTCTCTTTTTCCAAGCTGAACAGTCAGCCAAAATCACCTCTACGTTGTTTCCTTAGCAAAAAAGAAGCTGAAGACAAATTCAAATATTTTTGGTATAGTTCTACTACTTTTCTGTCCATAGGTCTTTGGAATTTTCTCCTGCTTCTCTTCAATATACAAACTTTAACAAAACATTAGCCAGCAGAGACCCCTCCACTCATGCATGCTTAATTTTGAGCAGGGATGCATAAATACTTTTGAGTAGAGGCTGCTATAATTTCAGCTAAATTATTAATATAAACATACTTTTTAACAAAAAAAGCTTACGTCAAAAGCATTCCTTTCATCTACAATCACAAGTAGATGCATGTCTGAGAGGGAACCATACTCCTTACTACAAAGGCTACTAAATGGTGCATATTACAAGTTCACATTTCTAGTTGCTTATAATTTTGTCAAACTTAAGTTTTTTGATGGCAAATCTCTCAACTTGACTAAAATGCCTCTGTCAGTATAAGGATTTTTAAAAAAACCCCAAACAAACCACAAACAACTGTCAACTTGCTTGGGTTTACTTTCTAAAATAACTGTTAGCATAAAGAAAATATTTTAGTTTGCTCCTGTCAAAAATACTGGAAACCATTATTTCAAAAATCTGCATTATTCTGAAGATTTACAGCAAGGATAGAAAGCTTTGTGGTTTTGTGACAGTGTACACTAGTAGAAAAGAGCAGCCAGTAGCCAACCCCTGACCAAGGCCTACTGGACCAGCAAGGCACCCAATTCACGCAGCCGGAATTCTTTTCCTTCCCACAATCCCTCCTCTTCCTGGACACCCACCCTGAACAGTTATTTACACACATTATTTACTCTTCACACACATTATTCTCTGAATGACAGCAGACATAGCCTAGAAAATTGCAAGGAGATACGGCCCAAAGCCTTGCCAAGGAATGCTCCAACAATGCCATGCTCACAATGGCCTGAGGCTGGAAACTTGTCTCTTCTAAATTGCATCCACAATAAGGCTGCTCCAGCCTGGGTCCAATCGGGTTTGTCCTTATAATCATACAAATAAGGTTTCATTTCTTTCTGTATTTCAAAAGAGTGACTGTAGAAATTATTAAAACTTCATTTCTGAGCTGGGCCAAGTGCATATCAGATGGTAGTGCTTTCAGCCATTACCCATTGCACCCCAGATTTTAGTGTGAATATACACATTCATAAGAAATTCATATGCTTTTCTACATGGCCCCTGATTTAATGATATCCCACTATGAACTATATGTATTTTTATATTGCTCCCTTGCTCTAACTGACCCCTTCCACTGCTCTAATCTACCTGTTATCTACACATGATAGACCTACAGGAAAGTTACCAACTAATCAGTGCCTTCTGGTTTTCTTTAATTTCAGGGAGAAAACATAAAAAAGCTTAACAGAACTGGTGAAGTACCATTTAACATCACAAAGCTGGCACAAATGCAGTTGTGTGCAAAGTTTTTTCCGATGCTCTCGTTTCTACAATTTACCTATTATTTCAAAATTTCTATGAACAGTACATCTGTAAAGCACTTCAGACTGAATAAATGAACTAAAATAAAGACATGCCTTTAAAATTGGTATTGTAATGTAGAATATGTACATTTTACCTGAACAGTGATCTCATGTTATCTAGGCACAATCAGTGGGTTAAGCTGGGATACACACTGGCATTTTCTAGCTCAAGTTTTCAAAGAAGGAACTCTAAGCAACCAACACACCAACAGAAGCACACGGGGGAGGAGAGGGACAGCTGTAGTATTTTCCTGTTAAAATACACCACTATCTGAGAAAGACACCAAAAAAACCTGAAGTAAAGCAAAACAAAAGAAAAATAAAGTAAACAGAGAATATGTAGTGCCAAATGATACATACAGCACTGCAGTTTTTGAGTTTAAAGAACAGCAATGTTACCTCTAAAAATTCCTCTACTAATTCATATTAAAGCTAGATGAAATACAAACTTTTAGCTACGGCAAATATTTTAAAACAGCTGCTAGAAATTACATGGGTTATTACCCACCAAAATAAGTTGCAAATCAACATGTAAGTGGTAACATCAGAAGAAAAGTACAGTCACTGTAAAAAGAACACGTAATTTACTGAACATTTTCAGATTTTGCAGACACAGTATAATAAATCTTAATATGTGTTTCAGATCTGTTAAAAGTTAGACAAAATTTTCTAAAATGGGGCTCATTTTTGTGTATATGTCCTATTCAATTTAGTAATTGCTATTAGTATTAGTAGGAATTAGTTTTTGTAACTGAATAATTCTAATACACCCAGGAAGGACAATTAAATATGTTTTTTTAAACAAACAAACAAATCAAGTAGAAGACCTAAAAACCATTCCCAAATTAAACTGTGTGTTCTGAAGGGGATAGTCTAAATACTCTGAACATAAAGAATGTAATTTCTGAGGTCACCTTAACTCCAGGTGCCAATTCAAAACTATGGCACTGATAAAACAAAGTTCTCCCTCCAGACAAGGTATCTGCTATTATCTTTATGTGGTTTCTGCCTCTGAGGTAATGGACACAGCAGAGACCTGAATAGAGCTTAATTCAAGGTTCACATATAACTCTTAATCCTGAGTACAGGGTTTTATTCTTTTCAACACAGCTTATGCCTCATCTCATCATTTCTGAAACAGGATAATGCTCATGTACCTTCCAAAATATATTTCAAGGACAAAACTAATAATGACAAAGAGTTCAACTGCAGTGCTTGTAGAAAAATTTGGCGGGGAAAAAATAGGTTTGGAGCATTTACAGTGAGAGCTCAACAATGCTCTGTTTGAATTAATTAAGGAACACCGTCAGTTTGACATTTCAAGTGTACTGCTTCACCAAAGAAAAGATACTACCACCAGGTCTGACCTCTTTCACAGGGGTTTTCATTTTACATTTGCTCATCAACTTTACAAATTTTTTGTCCTCTCCTAAAGATGCAAACAGGACAAATGCGCTTTACAGAAGCAGTATAATCATTCATAAAGGCAAAAGAAAAAATTCAATTTAAAAAATTTGCCCCAAACTTAAGTTCTTAAGAATTGCTACTTCTAGAAACAGAAAGCAAAAGCATAAAAGGAATATGCTTTTTAATTGGTATTTAAACCCTTTAAACATATATTTGAATACAAGCCTTTATGCCTCCAGTTATTAACAAAAGGCTGAGTGGAAGCATTGTTATGTTACCTTAGAAGAATATATTCAGGGCAGACATAAAATTTGAATTTAAAATACACAATCCTGCACAATGCATACATACACAAGCACACTATTAGTAATCATTTACTATGAGTTACTTCTTACCTTTACATGGCTTCACAAATATTTTCATTTTTTGTTTCTTTTAATTAATAATTATTTGAACTGACAGAAATTACAAATCATAGTACAATTAAATGCTCAAAATACATTAAGGTTAAAAATGTGGAATTTTAAAGGGTTTTTGTCAAACAAGTAAATCAATTAGTCAAACAGATTCTAGCATAATGAGAATATTGACAATAATGGCTTTCCCTCTTCACAATCACAACAAAAAGACTGTCAAAAGATTCTTGATTGCAGGTATTCATTAGAAAAGCTTAGAAAGCTTCTTAAAGCACGCTGTAAAGTTACATGTATGTAACACATACATACTAATAAATAGAACTACATTTCTGCACTTCCCTCCATACAACATTCCAGTTCTCCATTTACCAGTGACACTGTTTGGTGTTATAGTAATTAATGTTTGAAAAAACACCTCTAGTGTTAGTGAATTAAGACAATAATTTTTTTCTTCCATACTATCCATTTCAGTTTTCAAAGACAGCAAATTTTCAAATTTCTACTAATGTCACAGGATCAGCATTAGTGCTTAAAATTGCCACATAAATCTGCAGAACCTGATTGACAGATTCAATTTCTCATTAAATACACGTGGGTATAGCTGCAAAGAACAGATGAAAAGAATGGTGACTGTCTTATGGGGTAACATGAAGCATTTTGAAAACGTATCCAGCTCTTAAATGCCTACTTGTTTACCTACCTTTCCTGATAAAATGCATGTAACACATCATTTTAGAAACTGCACTGATGTTCAACAAGCAAACAGCTGCCTGCTGTACTCTGCTAAGTAAATCTACCTCCAGCATGACTTGGAGGGATGACTGCTTTGATGATCTGATGAGATACGCTTCAACTTCAAGCTATCCTCAAAGAAAAAAAAAAAAATATAAAGATGCTTGGACACTTTCCTCTTCTCCATCTAACCGTATTGACTGACCCTTCAGTCAGCCTGCTCATGACACAAAGGCAAAGCACTACGCACCCTTCAGAGACAGCTCCTACCCGTCCCATAACCCACACCAGCAGATGGATTGACACAGTCTCTAAATAAAGCCTGTCAGCCACACAAAGATAAGGTGTCATTAGCTGCGTGCAGATCGGTGTTACTTTCAAACACAAAGATAACGCTTATGTTCTTTGCTGTCACAGCAATACTTATTCCACAGGCCCTTCTAAACGCAGAAAATGTCATCCTGGCTTTCAGGAAGAAATTACGTTTTAAATTGTGCTCCACTTTTTATAACACATATAAGTACATCTACGTAAAATGCTTAATCAAGTGCGCGAATACAGTAACATGCCCATGAGAGGTGTTTTCTAAGGTAGACATACCCCTGCAGTAATTACAGAATGCAGATTTGCTCTCTTCTGCTCTTATAAAAAAGAAACATACAAATCTTTGCTAGACTATTACAGGCTCATACGCTACAAGCGATGCATCTGGTGATACCTGTATGCCAAACACGCAGCACCGCCGAAAAACGGGAAAGCCCGGGAGGTTAAAGTTTGCCGCGGGATATGGGAAACCTCCGGCGGGCTCCGCTGTTTGGCGTCAGCGCAGGCGGTCCCTGCCCGCGGTGCCGCCGCTGCCCGTGTCCGCGCACCGAGGCCAGCGCGCTCCCGCCGCCCCCGCGACCCCCAGGACTCCTCACACGGCGAGCGGCCGGGGCCGGGACCCCCATCCCCCCGGCCGCGCACCGGAGCCCAGGCGGCTGCGGGAGCCCCCCCCGCACCCCCACCCCCGGGGCCGGCGAGGCGGGGGAGCCTTACCCGGGAACTGCTGCGGCGGCGGCGGCGGCGGCGGCTGCTCGTCCTCGCCGCTCTCGGAGTCGGTCTGCATGGGCTCCTCGGCGAAGTTGACCCCGCGGGCGTCGGGAGGGCCCCGGCGCGGCGGCTGAGTGCCCCTGTCATGGCCGGTGCCC